>JASDQU010684730.1:10304-41477 GCA_032191745.1 Picea mariana | reverse complement strand
AGAACTGGTGTCTTGTCATAGCTTTTGCTTTTCAATATATCAACACTTTGTTCCATGTTTTGTATATCATCTTGTTTATGGTTTAGTATTACTTTGTTATCTAAATCAAATGCAAATGATATAATTTCTTTACTGTTATACATATCTTGTTGTTTCCAAATATATAAAGGACATAGCAGTTGTTGATTCATCTGGTGAATGATAGCTTTGTCTTCTTCATAAATTGAATTGATATATATAAGCTTGCTGCATAATAGGTTTCCCTTTTGCAGGAGTTTGTAATCAGAAAACTGTTATCATTTCTTTTATGTCTTGTTTGTCCTGTAACATAATTCAAGAAGCAGCATAGCTGATCGTTTGCGAGAAGCTTAAGGGCTAAATGGTGTGAATTTCTTCCTCCAACCAGCTTAAGAAGCAATCATACGCAGGGCAGACTGGGAGCGTTTCCAGGTTAATTAGTATTTAGTCTACTATTTTCATTAAGTATTTTAATATAGATGTAATCGTAGTTAGATTCATATTAGACTGTTTAATTTCAGTAAATTATATTAGATTGTTTAATTTCAGTCAGTTTACTTTCTTATTCATAAATCATAAAATCAAGAAAGAGTTATTTTCGCTGTTTTAGGACAACAAGCAAATTAGTTTCACAGGTTTTATTCAAATCTGTAGATTGTATGCAATGTATATTTGTGAATAAACTGTAATTAAACTGATAATTAGATAGTTGATTTGAGTTATTATAAGAGTAATTTGTAGTTTGTAGATAGAATAGTTAGCATAGTTTATATTTTAGTATACTAGTTCCTTTATTTGTTTTATTAGTTTCTAGTTTCCTCTATTTTAGTTTGATTTCTTTTATTTAGTTAGTTAGTTTGTTTTATTAGTTTCTAGTTTCCTTAGTTTAGATCACTTAGCTCAGATAAACTTTTCTCTTTGGTTTTCATACAAGACCTTAGAGTAGCCAACGGAGCCGTTAAACTCGTCAGGGTGGTCCATTCCAAACGACTTGGGTTATTTAGACAACCCCGGACCGGTTCCACTCTCTCAGTTGACGGACGATCAATTTCTCCCGTCAACAAACGGTAAGGGCAATGAGTTGAATCCAATGGGGTAAAGACCAAATAAGGGTGTTGAAGGGGGTTTAGGTCCACTCAAAAATAAAATTGTGAAAAAATGATAGGTATGATTGCAATAAGGGTGAAGAGAGAAATCCAACAGGATAGGTCTCAAATAATGGTGCCAACATGATCCAGACTCATTTTTTTTTACTCCTATGGAGTTATACTTCGATCTGAAGAATACTGCAGTGATGAAATGCCCAAATTCTTAATAGGAATTAATGTATAGTCATATTACACTGAATGCAGGAGACACAATTATGTGGAAATAGATCTTGTCTGTTATGTTTTTTGTTTCCATCCCAAGAGTTAGGGTATTCAAGGGTTCTACATATAAGGGTTTTCCCTGTGATATATCTCTCTGATATACGTGCGAGGTCCAACAGTATTACTTGGTGCAATATCTTTGGCAACCAACAAAGGAGGCTAGACCGTTCACTTAACTGTACTACTGGACTACCGAGTTACTAGAGAGTATATTCCTGAGTGTTTTTCTCGATGGCACTATAGCAGTCAGGTGACCAATCAATTTATCTATGGAGGGATTCATGAGATCTAGACTGATATGTATACATGTCTTGTTTGATGCACTACCACTCGAAGGGGTACCAACATGGGTTACAAGGGTGTCCAGCAGATGTGCACTTAAGTAACACTTTTATTTCCTATGTGTATGAATCCCCCATAGATCTATGTAGCTTAAAGACATTGGGATACGTCTCTACCCTGAAAAAAATTTAACCCACAATTTTCTGCCAAGGAAGGTGCTCTGATACCACTTGTAATATTCCAGATATAAAATAGTATGCAAAACATAAATAATTATCTAGAAATGGAAGATAAACAACGATATAACTATAACAACACCACAATAATACCAAAATAATACCATAATAACACCAGAAAGAGCACTTTGAATACTGAGAGCAATGTTCACTTTCCTCTTTGAGGGGGAAACCTCTAGTAGAGTAGAGATCTATTACAATAATATCCAAGACAAAAATTCTCTTACCCTCTACTCCTATTTATACTAAATATGTCTATCAAAAGAACAATCTAGAGGAAGATCCTTCTAGAAGCAGAATATTCTATTAGGTCTTCTTACATTTGACTTATTCTTCCTTATTTCTAGGACTTATTAATATTGACCTTTATTACATTGAAATATATTATTCTACCTACATGAGGGGTTAGGTCCCTAATAGATGATGATAGGGAAAGAAAATAGATATAAAGGGGAAGCAACCTTCAAACCAAGAAAATCCAAGAATAATTAGGATAATGTGTACAATGAAGATCAATCAGAGATATTTGATGAAGAAGCAGAAAACTTCATGAAGAAACTTAAGAAAGAAATTGGTAAATTCAAAGGAAAACTACCTCTTAAATGTTTTAATTGTGGAAAAGTTGGACATTTTTCCAACAAATATCCCCATCCAAAAAAAGAAGAAAGTGATGATGAATAAACTTACAAAGATTACAAGAAGAGGAAAATAAAAAAAGAAGAAAGTCCACAAAAAGAAGGATACCTTCTACACCAAAGAAGAAAACAAATCATCTAAAAAAGGTGAAGAAGAAGAGGAAGAATTAGAGCATCTATTTATGGGTATATATAAACATGATAATCCTACTAAAAACACATTTAGTATGGATGAACAATCAAAAGAAGAAGTTGAAGTAGACCTTGAATAATAATTGCTCAGTGCTCTATAAGAGCTCAGACAATGTAAAAAGAAGATTAAGTCACTAAAAGGACAATTACTAGAGTTTTCGGAAACATAGAAATCAAAAGTAAAATAAATATACAAAATAGTCAAGGAAAATGAACAAATCATCATTGACTTGAAGACTCAACTCCAAAAATCCAAAAGAATAGAATAGGTCATAACTGAACAACTTAATGAAAAACAACAAGACTGTGAGAAGAGAGAAGATGAAATTGTCCTTCTAAAAAAGGAACTTGAGAAAGGAAATAATCACTCAAGATTTGAAAATAGTTAAAAAGTATTAGATGGCATTTTGAATATTCAAAGGTCACCGAAGGATAATATAGGACTTGGGTATAATAAAAAATCAATCTCTACAACATAGAATATAGAAAAAAGGAAAATTAGTTATGCAGATGCTCTTAAGAGAACCTTAAAAATTAAAAATCAAAAGATGAAGGAATGATTAAAGACTTTTCATAATAAGCTAAAGTATGAACCTCCCACAAAAGAGAAAGAAGACAAATGGAATATAATGGTTAGAATAAATCCTCCTAAGAGATATCAACACATATTTCTTGGATATTGCTACTCTCGCAATAACTTTGGACATAAAACAATACATTCCAAGGCTTATGAAAAATCATACATTCATAGAAATAATCAAAAATATAAAAGAAACAAAAATAATCCAAAAAATAGAATTTACAATTCATTCTCTCCATTACAAATGTTCAAACTTGAATGCAAGAAGTGAAATAATTATGGTCATCAAACCAATGAATGCAGGTTAATCACAAAAACAACTTCTTTCATCACTCAAAATAAGAAAATATGGAAAGAAAAACATATGGAAGATGTACAATGCAAAGTAGCACTGTATGCCAAGAACAAAAAATGGCAATGGTACATTGACAGTGGATGCTCCAAACATATGAAAGGAGTTAAAAATAAAATTCCCAAACTAACAAATAAGGAAAAAGGAAGTGTCACACTTGTAGATAATGTACCGCTAAAATACTTGGAAAAGGCACAATCACCTTGAGAAAAAAGAAAAACAAAAAAGAAAATGTGTTACTAGTTGAAAATATGAAGCTTGATCTTTTAAGTTAATTCAAACGTGTGATCAAGGGAATATACTCACCTTTGACTCCAAAAAATGTGAAATAAGAAAAGAAGTATTAGGAAATTTAGTTTCTATTGCAACAAGAACCTCGAGAAATGTGTATACCCTAGATATTAAGGATCAAGAAGAATTCCATATGAGTCAAGTGGATCAAAGCTAACTATGTAACAGAAGGATGGGACACTTGATATTTGATAATTTCATCAAATATAGTAAAAAGGGATATGTAAAAGACATGCCAAAAGTCATGAAGCCCTCAGATCTTGTTTGCAAACATTGTCAATTAGGAAAGCACACAAGATTAAAATTCAATGAAAAAGAGAATTCTACATAAACACCCATGGAGATTGTTCATATTGATCTCTGTGGACCCTCTAGGACTAAAAGCATACAAGGGGAACACTACTTCATTTTGATCATTGATGACTACACACCGATGACCTGGGTATATTTTCTCAAAGAAAAATCTAAGGCATTTGAAAAGTTTAAAGCATTCAAGACTTATGTAGAAAATGAAATAGATATCAAATTAAAAATTTAAGATCAGATAATGGGGGACAATTTTCCTCTAAATAATTCAATAATTTTTGTGAATATCATGGAATCAAAAGACAATTCTTATCTTCAAGAACTCCTCAACAAAAGGGAGTTCTGGAGAGGAAAAATAGAACTGTTAAAGAGGTCGCAAGAACTATGTTGAATGAAGCCAAGCTTCCAGAAAATTTTTGGAGAGATGTAATATATACAATAATTCACATACTTAATCAAGCATAAATTATATCTAACCATGAGAAAACCCCTTATGAATTGTGGTTTGGAACACCATCATCTGTGAAACATTTCAGAGTCTTTGTAAGTAAGTTTTACATCAAGAGAGATGAAGATAATATAGGGAAGTTTGACTCTATATCAAATGAACGTATATTTTTGGGATATTCACCTAAGAGGCCTACAAATTCTATAATCTAATATTGCACAAAATAGTGGAAAGTGAAAATGTAAAATAGATGATCTAAAATTGAGAAAAATCAAATCTCAAAATGAAACAAAAATTGATGAATTGAGAAGAACCAATGATGATGAACATGATGGTGAATCACAATATGAATAAAATGATGAATATTTACAAGAGAATGAACCATATAATGATGAATAAAACATTCAAGAAGAGACACCCATGCCAAAACCACCATAAAAAAGGATTCAAAAGAATCATCCAGAAAGTGAAATTATAGGAGACAAAAGTGCCAGAGTAGAAACAAGGAGGAAATTCTTATATGCATAACATGTAATGATTTATGTAATAGAGCCTAAAATTTTTTTGGAAGCTAGTAAAAGTAAGTATTGGATAAAAGCAATGAATGAGGAATTTAATCAAATAGAGAAAAGTTAGACTTGGGAGCTGGTTCCAAGACCTAAATATAAAAATTGGTAGAAACCAAATGGATATTCAAAAACAAAATCAATGAAAATGGACAAATCATAGAAAATAAATATAGACTACTATGCAAGGGATATTCCCAAGTGGAAGGAATTGAATTTGGAGAAGACTTTGCCCCAATAGTAAGATTATAATCCATCATAATGTTTTTAGTATTTTCATGTTTCAAAAACCTCAAAATCTATCAGATGGATGTCAAGTCGGCATTCCTGAATGGAATCTTAGAAGAAGAAGTCTACATAGAACAACCTGAAGGGTTTAGGTTGAAAGAAAAACTAGACTATGTGTGAAAATTGAAGAAGGATCTATATGGTCTTAAACAAGCCCCTAGAGAATTGTTAGTTGTTTCTTTTACTTCTTCTTGGGCTGACCCAGGTTCGAATCTTAACAATTTTCCAACAAAACCCTCAAAAACTTTCGACCGTCCTGGTAAACCAGAAGGCAACGTTGCACATAGGGTGCACAACATAGTCTCACCCAAAATATATTTTATGGGTGACTGCAATACTCAAGTGTTTGTATTCTATGAGTGAGTGGGGTTCTGGGGTTGTGTTGTTAATTCCTTATGCACTACCGTTGTAAACCATTCAATTACTTATATTATTTATTCATCTTCAAACCTATGCATGTAGGATGATAAAGCTAATATATCCATTCATTACTTAAGATAAATATAAACATAAAGTAAATATTTCATTAAAAATCACACATAACACAAGGTTTATCGTGGTTCACCCCCTCCTGGGGCTACATCCACAAAGATCTAGCTTCTCTTCTCTTTTATTTATTCTACTACAAAATCTTGTGCTACGTGAATTACATCTTCAGTAATACAATCAAGATAGAGGGTAAGAACCCTTTGTGAGGCTGACTAGATAGAACCAGGCTCCTTATCCTTTTACCCAACCCTCAAATACTACCTTACTCTACTCTTATACAAACTTGTGACAATCAACAATCCCACAAAGTCACAATAATCAACTCCCTCTGTTATGATATGATATCTCTCGATCTCACACACACCCTTTACTTAGACCTCCTAGGTCCTTATTTGTACTATTTTATAGGATTATAGTTGTTACAATCCTTATCAAAAATCCTAACCCTATCATGGTTGGGCTGGTCTTGATGCATGACACATTGATTTTCCTCCTCCATGTTTCTTTTACTTCTTTTTCTGCATGCTTCTTTATTGCCACCTATTGTGCATGATCCAAAATTAGGTCTTTCCCTAAAACAGATCCTTCTCCAAAAATAGTCCTGCACCAAAAATAGAATTCCTTCCCAAAATATTCCTACGCCCAAAGGGCCCCCAACACTGACATGTGTCTCGTACCGAGACACTCAGGTGGTGCATGCTCCCTATACAACCTTTTCCAAGGTGTGGAACTTCTCTTCTAAATCTTTCCATTTGTATTTCCCCTGTGCAATTTTCTTCACAAGTTCCTCTACCCTATGATTTGTGATGTGTTCCTTTGGAGACTCTATTCTCTAAGTATGATCTTGACCGATCCTTGTCTTCTCCTCCTCCAATTCAACAATTATTTGGGCTTCTTTCTCCTAGAGGGGTTCTAATTGGTATTGCCTTTCCTACTTGTTGTTCTTCACAATATTCAATTATGTCTGTAGGGTATTCATCTTGTACGTTCCTTTCAATCATTCTATGATGCTCATGGAATTTAATCATTGCTTCAGCTCCTGCATTTCAGTGTTGATTTTCTACTCTTCCTCATCTAGTTGTTGGACCTTGTCATCTCCCTCCAACATCATAGTTGTGTGGTCCTATCAAAACATTTTGTGACCTTTTTGGCTTCTCTTTCCATTATTTCTATTTGCAGGGCTTCTTGTTGTTCCCTTTCAGTTGTAACTTTGGGAGGATTCGTTGGTGTTAATTTTTCCTTGAGTTCCTCGATCTCCTTATTACACTCTTCAAGTGTTGCGTTCACGACTTCCTACGCACTGTATGGAATATTTGTGAAGACTTCCTTCAACTTCTGCTCCAATTTATTGATGCATTGCTTCTCCTCCTGTGTCTCTAGTTGGACCTACTATACCACAATTTATAGTGTATCCGTGCCATCTCTAGTGACTTTCAATTCTGTCATATCTACTCTGGCTCATGATTTCACTTCCTGTGTGACACTAACTTGTATCTTGTACATTGCCTTTGTTGGTATTTTAGCCAATACCAACTCCACTTGCACCATGTATTTAAGTGGCATATGCGTTATGGCCTCCTCGAACTGCAACATATATGTTGTGATCTAGAATCTAGGAGTTTTTTGTGCTACGATTTGCATTGTGTTTTCCTCATTTTGCATGGCTTTATCCCCTTATTTTGTCGATGAGGAGATCGATTATGCTCCCCTGCCTTGTATTTTTTTTTCTTGTATCTATTCCAGGACCTGCTTAATGTTTCCCAACTCCTTCATTATCATTTATCTTTGTTTCTCGGCCTCCTTGTACTCTTCTGATGCATGGTCCTGAACTCTTTCTTTGTCTAAATCAAAATAATCCTCGGTGATTTTATATTCCATGATTTATTTGTGGGCCTTGACCTTCTTATGCATCCCCTTTATATGTATGATTGACCCTTCAGGTGGCTCTACCTCTTGAAAAAAAAAATCTGTTGGGGTTCCTTGTGTCGTTGTGTCCCTCCTTCCTTGTTCATCCTCCATGGGGAAATTGTCCCTCTTTTCTATCTTCCCATTCTTATTTGGGGCATTGCGCTTATTATATTGCGTTTTTTTTGGGCCAAGATTCATCTATTGTGTTGGTTTATTGGTTGTGATGCTTCCCTAAACAGATGTCTTAGATGACCCTACTTCTACTTATTTTCCTTTGGGCATGTCCTTGGGGATGACTACGATATTCCAGTCATCCTACTAGTCCTTTATTTCCCATTCAACTTCATGTGCATTGATGCACAACCAAATTTTTATCCATTCATTGTCGGGATGCCTCTGTGCCTGGACCCATAAATTGTGTCACGTAGCCTTAAAGTTGGCTATCCATGGTAATGTGCAACCACCTCAGGAGCTATTCACCAGGTATTGGCTATATTATCTTGCATATTGCTAAGATACTGAGAAAAAGTGATGACATTACCACTTCTCTGCTTTGAATCAAAAGTGCTTCCCAATTATGTGTATTGTGTTGCATGACATCATCCTACTCTATGATAGAAATATGATTACTTAGGATATTTCCATTAAATCAGCGATATCAGTGTGAAGATCCAAGAGTATTGGAACTCTATTTCCAAGTCTTGCACATATTTGCATTCATATAAGAACAAATTCAATAAGTATGGGGACCAGCTGAGCATGGTGTCATTTGTGCACTTCACTTCTGCTATGAAAACTCTTGTAGGGACCTCCTCCTTATGACATTTTCAAAGGATTTTGCATGCCATCAATTTTGTTTCCATCCTAGTGGTTGCATCACTGATTTGTTTTATGATAATGTCGTGCAAGTCCCTTTCTGTCCCATAGGTTTTCTTCATTTCTTCCATGAGTGAAATTTCCTTGGTTTTATCATCCATTTACTACGAGGGATTCTCACCATTTGATGGAATTCCTATGATGAAATCAATTAGTTCGACATCGATGGAGACTAGTTCGTCTAACAACACAAATCCTTCATGTAGGATGACCAATAACTTTTTGACGCATTTGTTCAAGTCTTTCCCCATTTCAAAGTGAGAAATATCTAAAAAACTAATAATCCTTGTATTTACCAAGCCTTACACCCACTTCTTTGGATACAACACTTGGTCTCCTAATGAACCTGTGCCCATAATCTCCATATACACATGTTGTGCACATTATGGGAACTTGTTGTTGTCAGAAACGCCATGGTATGCATATCATAACCTTTCGACTGAGCCCAATAAAATTGGTGTGGCTTTCACCCCATATGGAATGCATGGAAAGAATATTGAGGTGTTGGGATGCTTGCATGGGGACTGTGTGATGGGTTGTTTCCCCTTTCTTTGTGTTGGCACGCTAGATTTCCTAGCCTCTGGTTCTCTTTCTTCTCAACCTGACTCTGGTTTCTCTATGATGTCTTTGAGCTTCACTTCCTCATGTTGCCTAGACTCTACCACAGGTTGGAACCTTGTCCTATTAGATTCTATCCTTTCAGTGTCAACACCATTTATCTTGTGGGCTACTTTGGCTTTGGGAGGTTGTTGTGGTTTTTCTCTTTCCAATGGTTCATGGCTCTATGCATTTCCCTGTGAGTTGATGTCCATCCCAACCATCATCGGGGCCTTCCCCTCTTCCTCTACCAGTGTGGCACTCACTGGTTCAGTCTATGGCAGAGGAATTGCATTGATGTCGACATTTCCCTCTGTATGTGTAAAATCTTGTTCTTCCTATGTGGTGACCTATCCCTGCTGCATATTTTATGTGTTATTTGGAAAGGTGTTGCAACCTTTGGAGGTGCAATCCTAGTTATTTCTTCCTTATCTAGCTGAACTTCGGCTGCTAAGGTCTCTGAAATCACCTATTCACCAATTTTCTTAGTGCTCCTTAGCTCTGCAGGTATGTAAAATTACAATAAGTATTGTTTGACCCATGTCTTAGTTATATGCAGGGTGTCATAAATTCCCTAAATCTTCTCGAAGATGATTCTTTGATGGTCATAAGTATGTTAACGTTGCTCGAGCATGCTTCATTAAGTTTCATAAATTCTCAGTTCACACATTTTTACGTCACTGGAAGATTTCTACTTTTCCACCCATTGGCCTATTTTCTGGTGCGCTTTAACTTCTTGGGGCATCGTATGTTTTTTATATGACTTTTCCTGTTAAGAACCAAATATCAAAATAGAATAAAAAAACCTCAGAATAAGTACTCAATGCCCTGACAAAGAGATAATTTCAGATAATAATCCTCTTCGAAGGGGAAACCTCCTTATACACCACATAAATTTCCAAATACAAGATGATTCCAAATGAAAAGGTTTCCTTGGTATATATAGGAGACTAGGAAGTATAATTACAACTAATGGACCCAAGACGAAATAAACAAAATAACAATATTAATGTAATATTCCCCAATTAAGGGGTAATGTGCCACTATTTAGGGATTAACATGCCCCTCCCCTTCAGACAAGTGTTGTCTACAATGCTTGAGTAATTATGGATTCTTCTATATAAAAGACTCATCTTCCCCAGTGGAATCTTCAGTAGGTAGTTTCCTCCACTTAATGAGATACTTTGAAATGGATCTATTCCTCAATTGGAGAATTCTTTTGTTAGTGATAGCTTCAGGCTTCCTCATAAAGTTCTGGAAATATAGTTTGAACTGGGATCTTGTCACCTATAACCTTCCTTAAGCATGAAACATGGAAAACTAGGTGTACTCGTGAAGATGTAGGAAAATTCAATTTGTATGTCATGGTACCAATCGTTTGCAACACCTTATAAGGGTTATAGTACTTTGGTGATAATTTATTATCCTTATTAGCTTGCTTGAGGGGAATTTGTGTGTATAGTTGTAGTCTTAAAAATACCCAATCTGCTACTTCAAAACTTATTTCACCACAATTTTTATATGCTTGTTGTTTCATGCGATTATGTTGCATGGTCAGGTTGTCCTTTAAGAGCTGGAGAACTTGTTGTTGATTCTCGTTGGGATCTTGCACTTCTTGAACCTTATATTTTTATTTTAGAGAAGAAGTGATAGAATGTGGGTGATATCCATAGAGTGCCATAAATTGTGTCATTTTTGTTGCAGTATGAAAGGAAGTGTTATACCACCATTCTACCAAGGGTTACCACTCGAACCATTGTGTTTTTTTATCAGAGACAAAGCAATGAAGGTAACCTTCGAGACATTTTTTCACTATCTCGATTTGTCCACCAGATTGAGGATGATAATATGAGATATGAGCCAATTGAGTACCAAAACAAGAAAATAATTCTATACAAAAATGTCCAATGAACATGGGATCTCTATCACTTACAATAATGTTTGGGCTTCCATGTAGCTTTTGAACTGTCTCCATGAATGCAATGGAAATTGTATTGGATTTGAAAGGATGAGGTAGTGCACAAAAGTGTGTGTACTTGGTTAGTCTATCAAAAATCACCATGATGACACTCTTTCCTTCAGACTTCGGTAAGCTTGTGAGTAAATCCATGGTTGTAAAATCCTTGTGGTATTAATTGTTTCCACCTTATTTTGTTGGAAAACCAAACATTCTGCGACAAAACTTTGAACATTAGTTTGAAGGCCATCTAAAAAAAAATCCTTGTTGACCCTATGGTAGGTTTTCAAAAAATTTGAGTTCCCTCCTACCGGAGAGGTGTGCAATTCCAATAGTGCCTTTTGTTTGAGTTGGGAGTTCTTACATAAATGTAAGTGATATTTGTACCATAGTGAATCATTTTTCCATATAAATGTATCTGATGCATTGGAATCTCATTGCAACTTTTGAATGAGAGTCCACACGTTTTCATCACTCTTCCATTCATCCCTTTCTTCTATTATCCAATTGGATTAAATGATTGATATATCATAGAGAAGGGCCTCGACATTTTCATTCTTTCTTGAGAGTGCATATACCACAACATTTTTCTCCCCTTTTTTGTAGATGATTTCAAAATCATAACCCAACATCTTGGTCACCCATTTTTGTTGTTCTTTTGATGATAGTATTTGTTCCAAGAAGTATTTAATACTATCATGCTCTTTTTTATCCTTGAAGTTCCTACCTATTAAGTAAAGGCTCCATTTCTTCAATGCATGTAGTATTTCCATAATTTCCTTCTCATAAATGGGTTTGTGTAAGTCCTTTCTCTTGAGTGGTTGACTTTCAAAAGGAAGGGGTCTTCCTTCTTGCATTATAAAAAAACCAATTCCATTTCCCAAGGCATCGCATTCCACAATAAAGGTTTTTATGAAGTCTGGTGTGGTCAAGACAATAGCTTTTCACATCACCTATTTAAGTTGTTCAAAAGCTTGAGTTGTCTTTGGAGTCCTTGAAAATGCATCCTTCTTAGTTAATGTTGTTAAACATGCTACTATTCTTCCATAGTTTTTAACAAACTTATGGTAGTAACCTATCAAACCCAAAAATCCTCTAAGATTCTTCAATGTTTTGGGAATCAACCAGTCCATCATCGCCTTAATATTGTTAGGGTCTACCTTAACACCTTCTTGAGATACAATATGACCAAAATACTCTACCTTATTCACCTCAAAGAAAAAATTGGATGGTTTTTCATATAGTTGTTTCTCGTTTAGTAGTTGTAGCACCTTCTCAACATGTCGAACATGATCCTCCCAAGACTTGATATAGATTAGTATATCATCAAAAAATACAAACACAAATTTCTGAAGGAAGGGCTTGGAAATGGAATTCATCAATCCTTGGAATGTGGAAGGTACATTCGTAAGGCCAAAATGCATGACCAAAAATTCAGAATGGCCTTCAAGAGTTCAAAATGTTGTTTTTGGGATATTTGTTTCCTTCATTCTAATATGATGATATCCTGAATGGAGATCCAACTTTGTGAAGTATATTGATCCATGTAGTTCATCTAATAATTCATAAATGATGAGAATATGAAACTTATATTTAATAATGATCTTGTTGAGATCTTTATAATATGGACACATATGCCATGAGCCATATTTATTGAGTACCATTACCACCACTGCAGAGTAAGAACTTTGGCTAGGTCTAATAATGTCAACTTCTAACATTTCTTCAACCATATGCTCAATTTCACTCTTCTGGGAATAAGGGTATCTATAAGGCCTGATGTTAGGAGGAGCACTCCCAGTAATTAGGTGAATAGCATGATCATGATTTCGAGTGGGTGTAAGACCTCTTGGAATATCTTCAAATACTTTGGAATGCTTATCAATGATCCCTTCGAGATCTAAGGGAATAGATGGCTTAGATGTTTGAACATATAATGAGCATAGTTGTACAATTACACCCTAATGCCTCATTTTTAATAATTTTTTCATTCCATTAGATCTTATCACCTTATCGGGTTTCCCTATGATACCCATTAGCTCAATTTCCTTTCCTTCCAATGAAAATTTCATGAAACATTCTTGAAAATTAAAAGCCATTGTTCACAATGATTGTAACCATTAGAATCCTAGTACAACATCAACACCACCCATGGGTATAAAAATCATTGTACTATTCATTACATATTCCCCCATAGTAATAATGATCTTATGGAATTTTCCTGAGCAATTGATAATTCCTCTATTTGCATTCATTACTTGAAACTCTAGCATTGGATATATAAATAAATTGAGAGTTTTGGATAATTTATAGTGAACGGAATTATGAGTGATACCCGAATCAATTAGGACTATTACTTTTTTATTTTTTATATATCATTTGATATTGAGGGTTTGAGGAGTGTTAATTCTATCCAATGCATTACATGATATCATGGGAGTCAACTCTTCAGAAGAAATATATTCTATCTTTTCATATTGATATGGGTCTTGTTCTTGTTATTTTTCTTCTTCCTCATCACAATATATGTAGAATAAATTCGTCTCACCTCACTTATGTCCCTTATTGTACTTGTTGTCACAATTAAAGCATAAACCTTTTTATTTTCTTTCATCCAATTGTTGAGTTCTCAACCTTGTAGGTTGAGGTGTTTTAGAAGAAGGAACATTATTCTCTTGATAGATGTTAGGAGTGGTCCTTCTAGTATCCATAGCCATATTTTTACTTTCAACATTTCTCGCCACCCTGAATGCATTCTCCAATGATTTGGGTTCCCAAAGGTGAACCTCATGTTGAATTTTATCCTTTAAAGTTCCTATGAATACATGAATCATGTTCTTATCTAGAATATTCGTTACATTTATATTCAATCTTTGGAAGTTCTCAATGCTCTCCACAAATGAACCCTTTTGCTTGAGATTTATCAATTGGCTAAAGAAGGTATTGCTCCTTGTATCCTCATAGTGTGTTATCATTTCTTCTGTGAAAACTGTCCAACTGACAAGTGATTTGTGAGAACAAAGCAATAAATACCACACAAATTGATTGGGTTATAAATATAAAGAACCAATTTGTACCTTTTGTGTGTGTGTAACATCATGTAGATCAAATAAATTCCCCATATGAAGTATCCATGTGATCGGATCCTTTCCACCAAACTTCCTCATATCGATCTTAGGAAAGTGGTTGGCCTTCAACCCAAAGTTGGAGTTTCTCCAGTATTTATTAATCTTCCTTGTGTCCTCATCATGAATTTCATGGGATACATTTTCACTTTCAGGTGGCCTCTCTGTTAGTAAATTTTCCAATATTTTCATCATCTCCCTTTTTAAACTGTTCATATTAGTATCCATTATTGCCTCTAACTTAGCTTCAGTTGAATCCATCATCCCTTATAGTTGATATTTTGTTTCTGTCTTATTTTGTAAATCATTTATGTCCCTGCACATTTCTTCACCTTCATCAATAGTCCAAGTAGGAATGTCTGAAGACTTATTTGGTGTAAAAGTTCCCTTTTTTGGTGGCATGTTGCCCAAGTATCACTTTTAAACCTTGATTTCGAGGTGGTTCTGCTAGACAATATTTACTCTTCTGTATCTCCAAAATTTTGGCCCTTGTAGGCCTAAAAATTTCGTTCTTTAGTTCTTTGACACTTTTTCTCTACAATGCCACAGACATGATATAAATTGGATGTGCCACATGGAAGTTATGGTAACTTTTTCACACCTTGTTGAATTGTGTCCTTTCCAAGAGAGGGTACTTGTAAAGCATTCCAAGAGCACAATATATGATATTTGAATCTGAAACTTGCACCAAAAATACTACAGATTGTCCAATGTCCAATGAAACTGGTCTCGCTTAATTTGGATACTTAATGAAGAATATATCATTGTTTTACCTAGACCACTTGTTTGAGACTAGTTAATATGACTAGTCAACTACCCTATCTTACACAGGGTGTATATACAAAATTAGGATTACCCAGAAGCTGAAATTTTATCACAGATACCTTGATAATGTATCTGAATATCCTCTAGGTTTCATGTTCTGAAACATCACAAAAAATATGTGATAGTGAAAATTCTGCGATGACTAAGTCCAGGATGATTCCAGAACCCTTTCTTACACAAGATATATCTATGAAATTATAAGGCCTTGGGAGATGCAATTTTAACTCCATGTACCTTGATCCATATGTAAAATAGCCTCCAAGGTGTTCCTTCTGAAACATCACAGAAAAAAAGTTATAGTGAAAATTCCAATGTGTCTTAGATGAAGCAATGAAACCCCAAGACCTTGAGCTCTGATACCAAATGTCAAGAACCAAATATCCAAATAGCATTAAAAAAACCTCAGAATAAGTACTCAACTCCTTGAAAAAGAGATAATTTCAAATAATAAGCCTCTTCTAGGGGGAAACCTCCTTATACACCACATAAATTTACAAATGCAAGATGATTCCAAATGAAAAGGTCTCCTTGGTATATACAGGAGACTAAGAGGTACAATTACAACTAATGGACCAAAGCCGACATAAATAAAATAACAATACTAATGTAATATGCCCCAGTTAAGGGGTAATGTGCCACTATTTAGGGATTAACATTATCCCTAATGCACTGTGTTTTCTTCATGTCAGCCATATGTTGCACGTGGTAATGTTTTCTTTTTGTTGCATTGATTCCACTATATGTTGCACACGATATTTCCCAACATTCAGTATTTCCCTTATTTTTCTACTTTTGTCTTCCTTTTTCTTCTATTTCTACTATTTATTTCTTTTTGTTAGTTTTCTTTCCTAATATCTACTATAGTACACTATGTACATGACTTCCTTTCTGCGTTGTAACTTTTTAAAAGTTAGTAGGTCGATTGTCCTTGTATAATTTCAGTCGACTACCATTGACCATTCCTTTCAAAACTGTTCCTCCCAAGTCCTTTATTTTCACAAATCCCCCATTTGTGAGAGTCTTTACTTCATATGGCCCTAGCCAAAGAATTCTAAACTTACCAGGGTGTTGCAAAAATTTGTTGTCATAGAGAAGAAATAGGTCTCCCTCCTTAAAGCTATTATTTTTAATATTTATGTCATCTCGGGATTTGTCCCTTTCTTTCTATATTTTCTGGTGAAATTATGCAAGAATCCTTTCCTCTTCCATTTCCATTAGTTGGCTTAGCCTTTCCTGTATTGCGCCTCTTTCTATCATGTTGGTAATTTATTTTATGCACAGATAGGGTACCCAAAATTCTAATGGCACAACTACTTCTTGTCCATCCACTGGTATGAATGGTGTTTGTGTTGTCAACTTCTTGCATGTGGTCCTGTATTCCCACAATACTACTGGTATTTTCAAGTCTCAATCATCTATGTTAACATTGCACATTTTAGTCAATGCATTTTCCAAAATCTTATTGAAATATTCTACTATTCCATTTGTCTAAGGATGATATGGTGTACTCTTCTAGTGATAGACTTCAAACTCCCCAGTCATGTCCCTGATGGTATTATTAATAAAATGAGTGCCTTGGTCACTCATAAATATCTCGAGACATCCAAATATGGTGATCACTTGCTCAAATAAGAATTGTGTTGTTGTATCTACGCTATAATATTTGATTGTTGTTGCTTCTTCCCATGTTGTTAAGTATTCAGTTGCAGTAATGATATATCTAGCTCCTGAACTTTTTGTTGGTGGATTAATAGGTCCAAGAAAATATATATCCCATTTTTCAAATACCTGCAGAGTCACGTGTGGTCTTAGGTGCATCTCATCCCTTATGTTGGTTTTCCATCCCTCTAAAAGATGTCACAGTTATATAAATATTCCTTGGCATCTATATGGACTGTTGGCCACCATAATCTTGAGAATAATACCTTATACACAGTAAATTTTCCTGCATAGTTTCCTCTAGCTATACCTTCATGAGATTTTTCCAAAATTCTGGTTCGTTCATGTTCCAATACACACCTTCTCAAACTGTTATTTGCACCCATATTGTATAAATGAATTCCAATAAGTTGATAGTCTCCATCTCTGACTACCACGTTTTTATTCTGCACGGTGATAAATTCTTATGACGAACCCTTGTACTTTAATATTCAATAATATCAATGGAGTATTCATCAGTTATCTGTACTGAGAATAATTGTGCATCAGGGAAGTTGTCTTCCAAATTAGTAGGTTCTTCTCCATTGGTTACCCTTAACAGGTGATCAGGTCCTATGTTCTAATTTCTTGGTTTGACTATCACTTCAAAATCAAATTATTGGAATAATAATATCCATCTAGAGATACTTCCCCCCAACATTGGCTTGTTGACTAGATATTTTAGGTAACAATTGTTTGTGAACATTTTAAAGTGTTTACCCAGTAAATAGTGCTTGAATTTTTGAATTGCATATACCATAGCTAGGCATTCTCTTTCTTTGGTGTTATAATTATGCTCATATTTTGAAAAATTTCTTCTTGCAAAGGCTATAGGATGGTGTAAGTCCCTTTCTCATGGTTGCACTAGAATTTCTCCAAGTGTTATAATTGATGCATCTACATGCACATGAAATATATTTTCCCAATCTGGAAATACTAATATAGGTGTTGTTGTTACCTAAGTCTACATCCGTACCCCTCCTTTCTCATTTACCTATACCTTCATTAAAAATCATTCATTTTCTGTTGGTTAAAGTTGGTCCCTCATTGTTGAATAACTCAATTTTATCATTACCTCTCTTTATCGATTTGTTTTTGCACTATCTTGTGTTTTTCTTGAGGGATAATGGCATGTCATTGATTTGGTTTGAAATACTTGTCATCAAAGTTGTCATAGGTTGAGATCACTGAAGATACGAGACATTTTTATGTGCATAATAAAGTTGATTGCAAGAATGAGGGTATTCTTGCAAACTAGGATTCACACACTAATTTTGAAATTAGTTTATTATTTAATGTGTTATTTTAAATATTTTGACCGTTTGAAAGCCGCCTTCATACATGCCCGATCATAGGCCAATGATTCCACACCTAATTACACTCATTTTCATCATTACACAGTATCAATTATGAGTGTGATAATTGTACTAGTTCATCATGGCCATTACAACCCGAACATCGGACTAACTGCACATGGGAATCAATTTCGATGTGAAGGAATTTGAATTCATTGCATTATCAATATAATAGCTACTCTTCTTGGAATGGTTCCTCCCTCATAAAAATGGAAATTAAACAGAACTGAGCCATGGGTCTTGGAATTGTTCTATTCCATACCCGAAGTTAAAGACATTTTCATAAAAGCTGAGTGGTATGATTTCCTGTGCACACTTCAAGGACACCACACATACTTGGCTATGCTCTTCACACAAACATTTGATGGATTTCAGACCATGCTTGGAGATACATGGATTCTTGTTAGAGAACATTTCATTGGAGCATATTGCACTCTCCCTATTTGTGGGGAACGATGGTTCAAGAAAGGAAATATGCCTCCCATTCTATGCAACAAGTTCATGGATGCTGAGCACCAAGACCTCAACTAGAGCCAAGTAATTCTTGTGGAATGGATGAAGGATGAATGGAAAGGGGCCCTAACACAAATACATAGATATATCACAAGTGAAGGTCAATTCAAAATTATTCACTGCTATCACCTTTGTTTTCTAATTCATCTAAGTGGAGACAAAGAGATTAATTTACCATACTACCTGATTAAGATTCTAACAGAAATGTTGAAGAGGGTTCAAGGTTGTTGTGCTGCTTTTGCCAACTACATGAGCAAAACAGAGGTGCTTACAAGCTTAGTTCGGTTTGCTAAGCAGGACAGCTGTAAAGGAAAAGGGTTAGAGAAAGAAATGTAAAAGAACAACTAAGAAATAAACTAAGAAATAAAAGAACAACTAGACTCTTGAGCATAAGGACATAAGAAAAAAAAACCAATAAGACTCATGTCACCAATGACAAGGTTTGTATTAGTGAAAGAAAACACCAAGAAGAAAGAGGACTATGAGTCCCTTCTTCCTCCAAGGGAGGGATCTTGGACCACCACAAATAAGCTCTTCTTACAACTTTGAATGAAATGGTGAAAGAATTCCAAGCTAATCCACTTAAGAGGTGAGATGGATTGCCCAATGTAATGGTGCTAGTATACTCTTGATGAGAATAGAGGATTCCTTAAGAGAATAGTAATAGCATAAATTTGCTATTGAATTCATTAAAAATGAAGTGTACCCATGGCCTTGTTTTATAGCACCTCTTTGAGGTATTGTGCAACCAACTTGTAGTGTGAAAAGAGGCTAATTAGGGAATTTTTAGGTCTTTGACCAGCCACCCAGTCAGATTCAGTCGAGATTTGGGTGTCAAATCAACTTGGAAGATGAACCAGAAGTGGGTGGGAGGCTGGCCAATCTCATAAATGCATTGTTCTCATATGTGCACGGCTTTTAGCGACCACAGTCGCGCATCGTGGGCATGTGCACTTTTTCGGCATTTCTGGATCGCGCATGTGTGCGCGCGCCCTGTGTAGTCATAAAGAACTTTAATTTTATCACTGGTTGTATATTTTTGGACCTTTTGGAAATGATTTTGTGGTAATTTTGGTCCATGGGTGACCTCATAACTGTCTGACGATGCTAGATTCTTGTAACCATTTGCAGATGAAATTTCAGTGATAACAGATGCCCCCTGATGGATGAGGTTAGGAGCATACGTATAGCCAAAATTCATCAATGTTTCTTCTACTGAGAGTGCCATTGTAAGAGAGAGAGATAGTGAGAGTGTCAAGAGTTTCCCATTGGAGAGAGAAGGGAACTTATAGAACTCAACCTTCCATAAGGTGTGTACAAATAAATTGTGTACAAACGAGGGAGGCATGCCCCATGCTCGTGTCATGTAACTCAAAAAAAAATGGTGTGTTGATGTAGACAACTGCAACTCCCTCAGGGGAGGTCGTGATAAAGGTAGAAGACAATTCCATGGAGGAACATATGCAGAATAGTAGGTAGTGACATCTATAAGAAGTATGATGGATTATGTAGGCATTGATAGCCCAGCCAAGTTCAGAGGCCTTCAACAAATATAAAAAATAACTGCAATAGTCACAAAGTAAGACCTACCATAACATGAGAAAGTGTTTAAGTTGAATGTTGCGGGGGTCAATGACAGCAGGGATAAATTTTAGTTCTTCCTGTGCCGTCCGAGACCTCTCATTGGAAAGGTAATGAGAGTCAAGATACTGTCGCCTTTCTGGAAACTGTGTCGATGTCAACAAAAAGGGGGACGCAACTCCAAGAAGCAAAGGGCTTCGTGAAATCTACTAGGTGAGGTGAGGGACTGGATGAGGTACATGGACAAAGTCAAGGTGTATGAAGACTCAAGAATTCCCTTGGTTTGGGTTATATGTGAAGTATATGTGGACGCAACCGTTCAACTAGGTCGAGTGTCAGGGGGACAACAAGACTTGGGATAAGTTGTGCCAGAGGTGGGACAAAGTGAACAAACTCAGAGGGTAGAGGTAAGTGGCCTGTGGGATACTCAAAATATATGGATGATGTCAACAAGTGTAGATGATAAGGAGTGCCCCAACCAAGGGCGACATGGGTTGCATTTGCCAAAAAGGGAAGAAGGTTGCCAAAGGTGATGACAAAAAGATATGTAAATGTTGGAAACAAAGGCTTTTTACAATTGACCAAAATAAATAAAGAATAATTTGGGGTGAGTGTACAAATACAAAAACAAGTTCCCCAATGCAATATGGTTGGGCCGGTTAGGGAACAATTTGCTTGAAAAACTGGTGGAGGGTGGGGGCCCCATGGGTGGGTTTCTGTATGAGGTAGGTGGAATGGAGTGAAATTTGTGGATGGGAAAACTAATTGTGGATGAAATGGAGGGTTATTTATACTATGGAGGTGCAGTCAAAATAGAACCTTGAAGAGATAATATGGGAGTCCTTTTGGAAATCTAGAAAAATGAGGAGAAGGAGTATGTGGCTAATTCATGACATGATGTAAGACTATCGGGACTCCCATCGCTAAAGAGTTGAAAAAACAACATGAGTGTCAAAGTGCTAGAGGGTGCTATGAATGGGATGACTCATGTGGGGGAGAGTGCCACTGGGTGATAGTACCTAAAATGCAATGGAGGTGTTGGTACTGCAGAGCCAAAGATGGGGATCCTAGAGGTAAATTTTAGAGGGTGTGATTGGAGATGCAACTGAGATTCAGAGGGAATGATTACACGCTAGTGTTGATTATATACCTAAAGGGGTTGTGTTGATGTATGATGACCAAGTACCTACACACATGAAAACTAAATACCCGACGTGAACAATATCTGAAGAGAATCGAACATATAAACATTTATTTGATAATTTTGAACATGAGCATGCGTACCTGGATGGGGTATGAAAAAATGGTGCCCCGGGGCTAAGAATAAAAAATGGCCCAGGGACTGTCTTGACGTAGATGATGGGATGTTGATCCCTTGGCTGAAGACGGATCGAAAAATGAACACCTAGAGCTCCCGGAATGGTGATTGGAAGTTTGGTGGAAAGGCTTATATATAGTTGTAGGGCCCACATTTTCACCTCATTTGTACCTGCTACCAAAGTGACTGGACGAGAGGTATTCATAGAAGATTTGGATACTCTAGGAGGACAAGGAAGTCAATTTAGGACCAATGACTTTAGATTAGTGGTCTTATCATCCTGCATAGAAGTAGGTTTTCAATTTATGGGCAGGGCCTGTACGGAGGGCCGTACAGGGGGTTTATGGGTGTGGGCCCCCAAGTGCGTAGGTGATCTAGAAATATGCATGCATGGGTGCGCGCCTTTTATCCGGATAGCCACACATGGGTACTGTGGTGTTGACTTCCAGGGTGATCTAGACATGGTGTTACCTCCAAGGGAGGTGTTTGATCACCGAGGTATGTTTGTGATTTTGATATGTTGTTTTTTGAGATAGCATGACATGTGTATTTTGTATATATGTTGATACTATCATTTGGTTGTTTGTATGTGTAGATGTGGGACCTCGTGGGCATGAGGTAGAGCTAATGAGAGTGTTGTCTCACCAGGAGCTGGGGAGATCACCGTGGGGAGGGTTGTGGGTAGGAGAGAGACGTCGACGTGAGGATCTCGAGGTAGGACCAGCTGGTGATGAGAGAGTGGCGAGGAGGCACCATTTTGATGATTCAGGTGCCATGCCATCGCATGCTCCTCTAGCGGAGGCCGAGGGATATTTTCAGGATATTTTCCACTGCTTGGAGGCAGTGCTACAGGGAATTCCTAAGGGCATGTGGTCGCGCATCCAGGATGAGGGCATCCTGGAGCAGTGTGTGGGAGTTTTGCTGACATGGCAGGCTGTGGTGCTACGATGAACAAATGGTTACCTCCCAGTCTGGAGGGACTAGTAATGGGTGGGGCACCACCTCTTGAGGGAGGGGCAGGAGGTAGTGCTCTAGAGGCACCTTGAGTGTCACTCTATGTATGTTTGTATTTTGTATATAGGCTGGTGAGCCCATTTTGGTATCGTGAGACTAGTTTTGTACCAAGGTGCTCCACTGGCCTGTGGATTTTGTATATTTGTATGTAAACATTTTGATGGAACTGTGGACCGATTTTGATATATATATATGATTATACATTTTGGGGTCTATGTGGTGTTTACATGCATTTTTTTTTAATGTTAGCTAAGTTATCTATAATTTGATTCAATTGTCTTGGAATATGTGTAAATGTAATGAAATCAAAATGTTGAGATAAAAGTCTACCTTGCAGGTATATGCGAAAGAGGCATTGATCGCGGACATGGTACACATTGTTGAGCTGGAGGACAACTAGTTGAGAGTCAAGAAAGATGCTAAGGTGATGAATACGATGATGATGGGCATCGGCAAGGAAGCCAATGACGACAACATACTCATCTTGGTTGTTATTTGTTGAACCCAAAAATATGCCGCTAGAGTGGAGTAGTTCATGTGAGGGGGAATAGAGGGCCCAAGCTGCCGAAGCAAGATTTTTTGTCCAATGGCTGGTGTCGTCGGCGTAACCGATGTGGTAGGTCGGTGGAGGAGGCATCTGTCAATAGCACAAATGATAGTTTAGATGTGAGGGATGGAAAAAAGATTAAAAACACTATAAAAGAAACAACCTAAAGTAGAATGGCTATGCTTAGGCATAAAATTTCTTTAAGTATAACATGTTGATGGGTTCTGTAAGAGAGAGGCCTTTAGGGAAAGCCAAGATGTAGGCGCCTTTGGTGAGGCAATGTTGGATAATGTAGGGGCCATTCCATAGTGACTCGAATTTTCTATGACCAAGGGTATCGTGAGCGATATCGTAAGCAAGGACAAGGTCGCCTTCTTGAAATGATCAAAGGTTGACGTGGCAATCAAAGGTGGCCTTTGATCGTTTTTTGGCTGCCTCATTGTTCTGTAATGAAGATCAACGATCTTCATCCAAGGACTCTAAGTTTAGCAAATGTTGCTCCATTGTAGGAGTGTTGGGTAATAGCTCAATTGTGGTGCGTAAGGTGGGAATTTCGCACTCGATGGGAAGAGTGGCCTCGACCCCATGGACTAGATGAAATGGTGTGAAACTAGTGGTTGTTTTCATGGTCGTACGGTAAGCCCATAGCACAGAAAATAACATATGATGCCAATTGGTCTTATGTTTATTGACCATGTGCTATAACATGGTCTTGAGGACCTTGTTAACTACTTCGACATGTCCGTTAGACTGAGGGTAATATGGTGAAGCAAACTCATGGGAGAATCCCAACCAAGATGAGAGTTCGACGAAAATCTCATTCTTGAAATGTTTTTCGTGATCGGAAACTAGCTGGAGTGGTACTCCAAAGCAGGATATAATGTGGTAAAGAAAAAACGTGCTACAGTGTCAGTGGAGTTGTTGAAGGTGGGCATGGCTTCAGCCCATTTTATGAAGTAATTGACTGTGACAACAATGTATTTGTGTCCATTTTTGGATGGGGGATTACAAGTCATGAAGTTGATTCCCCATTTACAAAACGGGCTAGAAGTAATGACTGGGTGAAGAAGAGCAGGTGGTGCTTGTGCTTTGTTTCCGTAAAGCTCACATTTCTCGCATCTCTTCATGGCATGAATGCAATCGTGAAACAATGTAGGCCAAAAATAACCTACTTGGATTATTTTTTTAGCAGTAGACATTCCCGAAAAATGGCCCCTGCATGCGCCGCTATGGAAGTCATTCAAGACTCTATCAGCCTCGTCAATAGTCAAGCATCGACAAAGTATGGTGTTGACCCCTCACCGATATAAGATATCTCCGATGAGGAGATAGTTGGGGGCCTAGTGGTGAATATGATGATGATCATCCTATGAGAGGTGGTTATTGAAATTTTGGGTTCAGAGGTAGATGAGGAGGTCACCGTACCTAGGATCATCCGAAGTGATATAAAAGAGATGTTCATCGAGGAAGTCGGTATTGACAGGGGCACTGGTAGTATCAGAGGGGAAAGTTGTGACCAGTTCGGCAAGGATGAGAGATTTCTTTCTCTTGGGTGTTGAAAATTCAATATCGTACTCTTAAAGAATAAAGATCCATCGGGAAAATTTGTCATTAATTTGTCGACGACTGAGAAAGTATTGCATAGGGTTGGAATCTGCTAAGACCTTAGTTGTGTGAAGCAGAATGTAATGACGCAGTTTCTGGACTGTAAGGATGACTGCAAGAGCTATTTTTTCTTCGTGTTTGTACTTCAAGGGTGGCCCTCAGAGGTTTTTACTGACGTAGTAAATGACATGTTCACGATCTTCATCGCCAAGTTGAACGAGAACTCCTACTACTGAGAAAACTGATGCTGATATGTAGAGGATATAGTCGCAATTATAGTCAGGTGAACTAATTAAAGGGGTGTTAGAAAACACCATTTGAAGATCGTCGAATGTTTTTTGGGCATGTTCATCCCAGTGAAATGGGATGTCGTGGCATAGTAAATTAAGGAAACCATGTGCTCAAGTGGCGTAGTCTGGGACAAATTGCCGTAGAAAGTTAGATTTTCCTTGTAGGCTCTGGAGTTGGCGTAAATTCTGGGGGGGTGGAATTTCAGTGATGGCCTGGACTTTGAGGGGGTCCATGGTAATACCGATTTGGGAAACGATGAATCCAAGGAGGCGCTCTGTAGTGACGTAGAACACGCACTTGAGGGGGTTCAAATGGATGTTGTACTAACGGAACCGTTGGAAGATGATCCGTAAATCATGAAGATGTTGGGTGCATTTTTTGGATCGAGCTGTGAGATCATCCAAGTATGCGAGGATGATATGAGCCATATCATGAAAAATGTATGTCATAGCCCATTGGAAAGTTGGGCCAGCATTCCTTAGGCCAAAAGGCATGACACGATAATGAAAAAGTGCCCCAAGGGGTGGTGAATGTGGTTTTGTATTGATCTTCTGGAAGGATTTGGATTTTATTATAACCAGAGAAACTGTCCATGAAGGACAGAGCCTCATGGCTGGCGCAATCGTCGATAATTTGATTGATGAAAGGTGTTGGAAAGTTGTCTTTGGGACATGCATGATTGAGATCATGAAATTCCATGCAAACACGAATAGTGCCCTATTTTTTGTTAACGGGTACAGGGTTGGAAACCCATGATGTATAGGCGATGAGGTAGATGAACCCAGCCATGCGTAATTTTTCAATCTCAGCTTTGATGGCCGCTGCTTTGGATGGGTGTAGTGGTCACTGTTTTTGATGAACTAGGGTAATGTTAGGCTAGGTGTCGATGCGATGTTCGACAATAGAGGGATCAAGGCCAGGCATCTATGTGTATGACCAGGAAAAAATATCCTGATATTCTTGGAAGAGGGCTATATAGGCGGTGATTTCTTGAGGAGTGCAAGTGGAACCAATAGTGATTTCCTTGATGACTCCATTTTTTATGGAAATATCGATTTTGATGGTCAGGGAAATGTTGGCCATGTTGCCTTCTTCAAAAGAATTAGGGGTAGGAATGGGGTTGTTGAACCAATCGACATGCCCTGATGGGATAAAATCCTTGGTTTCGACTACGTATATGGGGTGTTGGTTAGGAGGCATTGAGGCTTCTTGTGGAAAGAAGAGTGCTCTGTGGTGTAGCGCATCCCATGGGTAGTCGGGGGTGTTTAACTCTTCGAGTATGTCCTCATCACAGTGGAATTGGCGTGAATACAAGGGATCGAAAAGAGTGATATTGGTGATTGTTGTCGTGTGGTTGTCTTCGGGTGAAGAAGAAACAGGGGGAATGATGCAATGAGATTACGATGGTTCACTCGACATAAACCAAATATTAAAGTACTGAGGAGTACCAGTGGTAGTTGGATCTAAAGTTTTCGTAGGGAAATGTATGGGAGAATTAGGGGGACTTGGGGGTAAATCCTCGGATAAGTCATACAAGAACCATGGAGGAGTTGGGAGTGCCTCGAGTTCAGGAGCAATGATATGAATAATTTCTAGGGATGAGGTGAGGTCAACCATCGATAACATAGGGGGCACATGGGTTTGAATTAGGGTCATTTGGCGATGCCTGTATTCAATGATCATAGGACATTAATATGTAAAATGATCTAAGGATTCACATAGAGAGCAAGGGCATATCATACATTCATTGACTGAAGTTGTGACATAATGGATGTTAGTGATGTTTGGTAGGGATGATGTAGCTGGATTGGGTTTGTTCTGGAAGATTTGGTGTACTACGGCTAATGTCTGTCGGATGTGAGGTAGGGCTGGGCAATGGTGTGTATAATGGCCATATTCTGAACATACAGTGCAAGCAAATTTGGTTTGCAGCCCTTTGCTACTTGAGTTAGGGGAGGTAGCGACAGTACTTGCTACAGTGGCAAGCAGTGATGGTGTTTGATTGAGTGGGATTAGGTTATGTAACTCGGGTCGAGATGGGCATTTATTGGTTGGGAATCCATCTTTCTCACATAACACACAAGGAGTTTGGACGCGTGGGGGAAGTGGAGCTGTGGGCTCCTTCTTCTTTCACCTGCCCCTAGTTGTGGCAGGGAAGTTAGTGAGTGGGGATGTAGAGGGTATGGTGGGAGTGAGTATGGGAATCGTCATTGGGATTCCTTCTATTTGGGGGGAAGGTATGGTTGAGGGACCATCTCTAGTGGATGTAAATACCAAACTAGAATTGCTAACACCATATTAGGGAGAGTAAGCATTGCGGCTACTTGGAAAGCTTGTACGCCAGGTGGAGGGTAGAAGAAGGGGATTTGAGTAATGGCTTGGGGAACCGTCTCCCAAATGGGGATATGGCCTTGGGGAGAGGTGAAATCGTGAACTAGTGGAGTCGACGAGTTTGTAGGAGGCTCATGAGAGTGGAGCTCTGCAACTAGTGGGACGTCAAATATGATAGAAGCCTCCCTGGGAGGAAGGGTATCCTTTATGTCAGTTCCATTGGATGAGATGATGCATACTTGATTGGAAGGATGAAGGAGCGGTGGTGCACCATGGTAAGTTCCTAACAATGATGGGTCTTTGAAAATCCAGGGACCCATTTCGATGAGGGGGTATGCTTCATGACTCGTGTGGATGAGAGGGAGAATGTTATCAATGTTGGCAGAGGGATTGGGCTCATAATGTGAAACCTGGTCAATGGTAATGATCTTCCCATTATGGGGGAACATCACGGTTCGAAAGACGGAAGAGGCAACTACCTTCATAGCGTACATGTAGCTACGACCAAACAAGATATTATAATCGAGTGGGGCATCGATAACTTCAATGTCAATGAGAATGGTCTTGCCCTTGATTTCTATAGGGACATTTTGGAAGACCCCTTCAGGAGATGATGGTTGTCTGTCATAAGCTCTTAAGGTAATGGAAGAAGGTATGAGTTCGGGGGAACCAAGTTTCTGCCATACAGATTTGGACATAATGCATGTGGATGCGCCTTCATCGATGATGCACCAATGAATGATAATGTTCTAAATTTTTACTAGGATTTGAAAAGTGATTAAAGTGGGGAGGCGAGGCTCTCTGCTATCGAGATAAAATGTGATGAGTTGAGTATCTGCGGGGTTGACAGCCCCTAGGGTGGAAAGTAAGGATTTTCGCTGAGTGCGACAAGTTTGGAGGACTTCGAAGACTGACATGGCAGCCAAGGATTGTGCTAAGTCATCGACCAAATTGTAATTATGAGTCACTCTAGCCTAGGGGTTGTGGACATTCGTACACAATGGCATGTGAGGGATGCGAAGAGGTGTTTCGGAATTAGGGCAAGGAATTACCAATGGGGGTCCCATTGGTGCTAGGTTTGTTTCTGGGGGAATGGGAGGAGACTAAGAAGGTGCACGGTATTGACGGCTACGTGTTTGTAGAACGATTTCTTCCTCACTGGTGAGGAGGATACTATGATATGCATGATTGTTTGGATTGAGCTACTACTCCGACTATGGTGGGGTAGGCTGCATATCCTATTGGGTGTTCATCACACCCTGGTGTGGAATGGGGTTTTGTAGCATGGCTAGGGGTGGTTGTTGCACGTATTGTTGTGGGGCATGCTAAGTGGTAGGTGGTGCTAGAGGATGTTGTAGACTGCTTGAGTCTTTCAGCTATTTAAAATCAATGATTTGGGGGCAATGATGAGTATAATGACCGAACTCACCGCAAAGGGCACAAGGGAAGGTGGGTTTAATAATATTGTTATTTCTCCCTTGATGCCTGTTGTTATTACCTCCCTGGGGGTTCTAATTCCATTGATTCTGGTTGCCCCCAGTAGGTTGGGTTTGTTGGGGTTGATTCCCACCTTGACCGGGGTTGTTATTGTTCCTGTTTCTTCCTTTCTTTTTGGTATTATTCGATGGGTGGATCAGATTTTCCGTATTTAGCTGTTCAAAATTTTGATATTGCTAAACGAGAGAGGGTTGAACAAAATTCACCCCAGCGTGTGGGTGTGGGGGTGCCATGGGCTGTGGAGGACCAGGGAATGGAAAGTACGGATGCTGTGGGAGTTGTGATTCATAAGGTATATAGGAAGGCGTGGAACTTTCGCTAGTACTTAGAGTATAAGCTAAGGTAGAAGGGGTACCAGAACTTGTTTGGATAGGTGGGTGTATTGGGGGTGTCAGCGGTGGCCCACTGATGGGTCGAGGAATAGCAACAAGGTATGGTTGTTGATAAGGGGGTGGGGGGAAATAAGAGGTTCCCCGGTATGCTGGTGGATATTGAGGTGTATCATACATTGGTGGTGGTTGGGGTTGTGGACTATTGTGCGTGGTATTACCAATCAATCCGTCTGCTGAGTGAGACATCCCAGGTTTGTCTTGACCGAATGGCATGGGTTTTGGGAGGTCAGGAAGTACTATGTATAAGTACCCTGATTGTGAATAGATGAGGTCGTATTGTTGAGCCTTATTGATGGCTTCCTCTTTGGATTGAGGGAAGGTGGAAGCTACATCTTTACCAAGGAGAGAGACAAGTGATCTAAGAAACCAGTCAAGACACTCTTGTTTGGTGGTTTTGGCTTTGCACAAACTACGTGGTCTACGCCACTCGTGAATGTGATCAGTGATATGTGTGGCTGAGGTTTGTTTGAAATTAGAGATTAGTTCAAGACCATTGTCATGGCAGATTGGTAATTGGAAGAAGTAAAAAATGCTTTGGTCCAGGACTTGAAAGTCACATGGGACCCCGATTTTTCATCTACATACCATTTGGCTGATGGGCCAGTGAGTGTACTGTAATGATCCCAACCCAAATTATTTCTTGGAATCACTAACTACTACTAATTTATTGAGTTTTTAAGTGCATACAAGATTCATCAACACATGGAGATCACAATATATTCAAGATGTAGAAGCACAAGCAAAGATCTGACCTTTTTATTATGAGCAATGTAAGATCAATACAATAGATGGCCGATCTGGCATAAACCTCAGATGGCCATACAAGCAATAGATATGAGCTACTAAAAAATGCTCCCGATAATACAAAATGAGCCTCCAAAGGCTGGATATACAATGAAGACTAAATCAAGCAGATCTGAGTCGTACTAATGCTCAACCTCCAAGCTGGAAAGTGCCACGTCCTGCTAGAATGATGAAGCCCTGAATAATTCTGCCCTGCTACCAAAAGTGTCCAATCATCCTAATAAATATGCCAATTGATATATTGGGTGATGGTAAGAACAACCCAGGTGACCGAATATCCAAGATCCCTCTCAATCGCTGTAGATATGAAATCTCCACTGAATGGTGCGCCCCACTGGATGACTGAAACCCTAGCAGGTTCATCCCTGATGAAGGAGGCCTCTAAATGCTCTGAAACTCTCCAAGAATACAGATCGAGCTATGAGAATCCTGTGGGAGAAGTTTCGGGCTCAGATCTCAAGCAGATCTCCCTAGATCTGAGTTTTACTGAATCACAGGATGTCCCCTATGGCTCCGAGACATCCCAATCTGCAGACAAATGTAGAATGATGATAACCCTCCAGAAAATCCCTCAAACTGATGTTCCTTCCCCTTATTAATTGCTATATGGAGATGGGCTGAGACTAGAATGGTGTGGAGGAGTCTTTCATCCTCGAGACCAAGCTATGGAACAAGGTGAGTGGATATTTCACCACTGAGTTGCTCACAAGGTCTTGTATAGCAAAACCCCCAAACTGAATACTCAAGAGCAATAGCCAATGCTAATCCAAAACCAGAATGAGTAATAGGTGCACCCCAGCCTCTTACTTATACTTTTCCTTCTAATTCTCTGTTGAGTTAGGTTAACTCCCAGGGTTAATCTTCTATTCTTCTGTTGAGTTATATA
>JASDQU010684726.1:1983-45138 GCA_032191745.1 Picea mariana | reverse complement strand
ACATATGGAAGCCCGCTCTATCACCACATTATGATCCATTATCAGCGCATCCACAACACCAACTAGCTTATGGAAGGCAGATGGGTTTTGCTCCATGCGGTACAGGTCAAGTATTGTGGCAGGTAATCACCCTAATATTTGAGACATTTTAACATGATGTATTTAAGCTACTTTTTATTATAGAACGCTTGCTTGGACATTATGCCTTTGACCCTATTTCACCTTGGTGAGTGTCATAGATTTCCTAGTAAGTGGCCAACCTTTGGGTAAGGTTTGTGACTGGGGGTCCGTTGAGGAGTTATCATACCATTCCCGACCATAGATACCACTTTCCGCTCATTATATTCCCATCATATTACCCTCTCTTAAGCCCTTTGACTTTAGTGACCCAAGAAGGGCATGTACTTCATTTAATGGGAAGAAGGGGTTGAAGGCCCAGAGGGGTTGTTGTTGGATAAAAAGATAAAAGCATAGATATTAACCTTCTAGATGTTTTTCCCAAGGATCCCCGAGAGAGCAATGAAATGCTTCTATGTAAGAAAAGGAGGGCCTACAAGAATAAATGATAATGAATGCTTAGGGGGTTAGATGGAGGATATGAGGTCTCATCATGAGCCGACCTATCATGATCATGGGTATTTAGTGATATGACATTACCATCATCTGGTCACTAAGCCAGGGTAGTGGCTCTCAGTTACACAATTGAAGAAAGGGGGCCTCATCCCAAGCCAACCTTCTCATTTCTGCAAGGTATTTGTGAGTGACATTGTCATTATCTGGACACCAATCCAGGACAATGGCCTTCAACTCGTTCTTTAAAACATGAAAGAAACAAGGAATGGTAAGATGGGCTTGGAAAAAATGCATTGCAAATGAAGGTGACACACACCCTCTACAAAGGCACCCATGAATGAGATAATATGAGCCCTTGTATGTCATGAAACTCAACGACCTATGAAGTCTAAACCACTTCCACCTCATTATCCACTACATAACCTTGAAAGGCCATCCTTGGGAGCATCCCCTACTTGAGGGTTTTGGTCTACCCAATAGGACCTTTCATGACACCCCTCCCATACTTAAACTTGGTCAATCATTTAGAGTTTTGAGCTTTTGTTTAATTTGATGGGGTAGTTTTGATTCACATGTTTAGGTACCTTACTTATTAGACATGGTTTATACTTATTATCATATCTTTGACTTGAGATCTTTGGAGGGCATACCCTTTTGTTTTGCAAGACCTTGCTTGGTGGCTAGTTTTGGGAGAACAAGCCTAGCTTGGGCTTCCATGGGGAAAGGAGCCCACAGGTTGGATGTGGTAGGTCCACACACTGGATCACAAAGAGATGCCTTTGGAGGATTACTTGACATAATGGAGGATCTTATCCAACCCCTAGCACACAAACAATTTTCCTAGGAGAGGCAAAATGTCATCTTTTGAGGGATGACATCGTGCATGAGGGGGTTTGACGGTGATGAAGTGATGGAACATTGACACTTGGCATATTTTCATTGGATGATGCATGGAGAAGGCTTAGCACGTGATGAGGAGGCTCAAAGAACCCCAACGACTTCCACATCTTCTCTAACTACTTGCTCAAGTGGAAAAACGTCCCCTAAAAGGGTGACATCACCTTTTTCTAGGGTTTCTTTTGTGTAAAAGTGATTTTTAAGATGAATTGTTTAATATTGTTTTGATGCAAGGGGTAAGATAAGGGTTGTGGACCCCTTATCTTATGTTTTATCCTTGCTAAGTGGACAAACTATGTGATAGACATTTTGTATAAGTAGAGATCATGAAATCTCATTTTGAATCATAACTTTCCCATTGTGAAGAGCTAAGGACTGAAATTTTTGCTACCTTGAAGTTTTTTGTTCTCTTGTGCTATGGTATGGTGGTTTCTTTGGTTATGGAGTACATGATGATGATGCGCTAGCTCTTGGAGGTCTTTTTCTAGCTATTGTGGTGGTTTATCTTGGCATGTTATGATTTATCTTGTTGCTATTTTGGATTGGCAAGGCATTTTACTTGTTGCTATCATTTGTAATTCAAGCTCAAGGTTGATTGTTGCGAAGGCTAGGTAGGGAGTATAAGCGCATACACTCCTACTTTAGCTCCACCATAATTTTAAGCATAGAATTATTGTTTACAAAGGTTTGCTAAAGAAGTATAAGGATATACGCCCCTTAGTTTAAACCCTAGCTAGGTTGCTTGCCTTGAGGAATAAGAGGATTTATACCCCCAAGGAGGTAGTAGCTCTAGCTCTTTACTTTTGACCCCATTAACCCATTAATCAAAGGCACTAGTTGTTGCATTGGAGAAATAAAACATTGCATTGGTAAACGTGAAAAATTGAAGTTTTGAAGTTCTTTCACTTGGATATTATTCTTTGAGCCCTAGGCTATCTAGCCTCATTGAGGCGCCCTCTTTCACCCACTAAAACTTGTTGTTGTAATAAAACTAACCTAMAGCCATTAGGGTTGCAAAAATCTAACCCTTTAAACCTAGATAACTYCTAAACTAGCCCTAGAATTTGGTTATAACTTTGCCCTAACAATCTACTAACCATAGCRCRCTTTTTAGGCTAGTTTGAGGTGATTTTCAATGGCTGTTTTTTCTGTTATAAGGCTTGGGTTTCTACAACCATAAGGATGATAAATATCACTGCTATAAGCTTTTTGTTGCAACCTTGCTTTTATGCTAAAGTCTTGCTCTTTCATTCTTGAGTTGAACTAGTCTTTACTAGCTTAYCTCTTGCTTATTCAACTTTAGCACTTATTTTGCAACCTCTATTATCTTTTACATGTTGATATATATCATTGATTTTTTGCTGCAATTAGGGACAACAAGCTTAACTTGCTTGTCCACTTAACATATTGCATCATAKACTTGGTTTTACTTGTGTCTCGAGCAGGTATTAACTATTGGCAGGTTACTCAAAGCATTGGCAACCTTAAGCAATCCTCTTGACTCATTTCCAAGTTCCCTTGTCCATCTAGAAACTTGACCTTTAGGGGCATCCGTTCATACATCTTATTTTTTGTCTCAATCCACCTGGGGTCACTGGGATTCCCCCCTTGAGGTGACAACCTCACCTCTAAAGTGACAGGAACACTTGCCTAAGGTGACAGTGGGTAGGTGCTCTCTAAGTTGTCGCCATTTGGTGGTTGGGCCAGGATTTTCCCAACCTACAACTTGTGCGATAACACTTCCCAAGCACCTGGTTGCACAAACGTTTTTAAAGATAAGCTTTTATCTATTTTCCGAGTTTCTCTTATGAGTTTTATGGCTGTGTTTTTACCCTGTGCATGGGAATGATTTTTATGTGTTGTTGTAGATGATTATTTGGCTACATTATGTTCATTTAGAACGCTGCAGATGCATTTAATTACGAGTATCTAAATCTAGTTAAATACATGTTTAATTCGTAGCTGGTAAGCTGCAAGAATTAACTAGAAGAAGGAATTTTTGAATTTATGTGTTTGTCCACAAGTAATGTTCCTCGGTCAATCTGGGGGATGTAACAAAACTCCTCCAAAATGGTCCATGCACGTAACAAAAGTAAAGTGGGTATACACATGCAATACTTTTTTCCCAAGGAAAACCTCATTGGATCCTTCCCTCTTCCCTAGAATATATGGATGGAGGGCAACTCAATTACCAACCATAACAACTACTGGTAACCTCGAGGGACTTGATAAAATTTAAGCTTCTGACCTATGGCCTCCCCTTTGGCAACACTCCATAGACAGATGGTTTAATCGATTGAGCTAATCATTGGGGCTATACATGTAATGTTTTGTTAATGCTTAGTCTCAAATAAATAGTGTGATAAAGTTTAGGATTTGTTGTCACAATGCAAAATAAAATTCTTTAAATGAAGCCTTAAAGAAAAGGTTAATCCTATCCCAAAACCAAGTCCCTTCTTCCATGACACATTTTTTCCCATAAGAATATGGAAGCATATAAAAAACTCTCAAGCAAAAACTTATCATGTCCCCTGTTCAATTTTCATCTCTATAAATAAGAGTACCAAGTTGCTCAGGAAAAGGTCATTAAATTTGAAAATCAAAGAACTTTTCTAGTGCGTTTCTAGAGGTGACTTGTAAAAATGCCAAGGATTCCAATTTTTCCACAATGAACTTTTCATTGAAAGGAAATTACTTTGCTTGAGGATGTAGATGTTCCAATTGTGAATATATCTTGAATGAGCATGACTTCAAGGGGAAATCACTCTTAAAGGGAGGACTTTCTAAGAGGGCAACTTGGGATTCAAATAAATGATGAACCACCCATAGACACATGGGATGAAGTGGTTAATCCCTTGTAGTTGTTGAAATTCTACATGGAAAGTAGGGTGGAGGGTTTATTTGGGTTTTCGTTAGATCAAAACCATTGCCATAAACTATCTCATTATTGTCCACTTAGACCAATTTGTCATGTTAGGCATGTGCAAGCCATTTGACAATGTAGGGAAACCAATTACAAGAGGTCAAGCACCTTATTTCACTCATACATAAGGGCTCTACATCCACTAGGGTTTGAACCTAAGCCGTTTGCATGGCGACACCTTGTCCCAACCCGATGGAGCCATGTGCACCTTAGGGAGTGGCAATGGTTTGTGAATTAGGAACCCTAGAACCAACAAGATTTGTGTCCTTGTAGACCATCCCATAAACCTAAAAAGATTCACCATTGTGAACCCTAAACTTATAACACATATTTTCATAGAATCTTGCAACACCCTTCCAAAAAATGAGGACCATGCCTATGTGGAAGTTGGTCCACGTGTAACAAATGTCGATCCATGAACCTTAACCTTTGTTGAGCTCAAAGTTCTATTGGTTACAAATTCAAGAATGATGTTTAACCAATTAAATTATATAATTGCATTGAGGCAACTGACATGCACTTTATAACCCAATAYGGATGAGATGTGTAACATATGTAAAACTTATCAATTAAAGTGAAAAAATGAAGGTCCATAATAAAAAAAAAGATGACTATTTTGTTTTAAACAACTTAAATGAATATATTTGCTTAGWAAGGGCCACAACCTAACTGGTTGACATTATAAKACAAAAATGGATGACATAGACTCTAGCTTGCTAGAGTTCCAAGTATGGGTTAGAAAAAGAAAAAACCATTAAACTATTTGACCAACTGCTATTTATTCTATCATGGCAAGTGAATTGCCTTACATATTGCTCCCCAAAAAGGAAAAAATTGCAATACACTCTATATTGACAAGAAATTTGAAAGGTTGGCACATGGAGAACTTCATCTTGTTGTTGGAAATGTTCAGTCAGAATGTTCTTGTTTTTCACTTTCCTTGGATGAGATATTATGCATGTTGTTGCTACAATTTCATCCAAGATCCTTTCCTGCTTGACCTCTTGGGACCTCGACCAGATCGCTTCTCCAGTTGGAGGACGAGGAAAACACTAAGTACCCTCCATTGGGAAATTCAAAAACCCAGTTATACCATAAATCCCAACAATTGCCATGTCCAACTTTGCTTCCATCACCACATATTTTGCTTCCTAAGATTGCATGCAATCCCACATGCATTCCTCAATTACATGTAAAGTTTGAATTTGCCTTGTTGTCTATATCACATATCTTGACTAGTCTCTAGCTTCCACCAATAATTGTTCCTCCCATGTTTGATGCCACCGACTCCATTGTAAGGTTGATTTTTAGAACCTTCGCTTGTGCTTCAACCACACCCTTTTCCATAATTTTCATTTTCCTTCTAAGTTCCCCTAATTTGCACATCACACACCTCTGGTTACAACACTATGTCATACTTGCTTTAGAACAATTATGCACCCAAAGCAACATGCATCTTTTTCTAGGCAACAATACTCCGCTCCACACTATAAATCTCTCCTCTGTAGTCTCGCACCCATATAGGGTATATTGGAAATGGAAAGGAACAAACCACTAGAGAATGATCCCACACAATACTGAAGAGCTACATTCCCGATGCCATTTAAGACAAGTCACTAGAAATATGACATATAGAAAGGAGGGCATGGAAGGTGACCATAAATCTTTCTCTAACTTACCACACAAAGGGGTTCAAATGTTTGTTGCGTGCATGATTATTAAGAGCTCAATTAATTTAAGGTAGGGGAATGTAGATTGATGCTCCCTCTTTTACACTAAGACTTTCTTCTTTGGGTTCAATCATGAAACTAGTTAAATGATCCGCCTTTCCATTGTGCGCTCTTGGAAATTGATAATAGGACATGGAATCAAATTGTTCATCTAAGCCCACAATTCTTTGAAGTATCCTTTGTAAACCAGGAGAATGAGGAGTGGAGTGTTGAAGAAGAAAGTAAATTATAATAGTAGAGTTTCTAACAACTTTGACATGCATGATCCCACTTACCTTCATTCTTTTTAACCCTTGATATATAGCCAAAACTTCTACTTCATAATTTATGGTAATCCCTAAACCCTAAATATAATCAATCTCTTCATTTCTTTCGAGATTAAAAATGATCCTCGCACTTGTCCCCCTTGAAAAACTAACTATTAATTATTATCATAATATGTTACATATAATAATAATAATAATAATAACTTTAAGATCACTACCAAACCATACACCAAATTGGTATATGAAACCCCTTGTTTGCGAGACAAAGAACCACACTCTAAAGTGATTTAAATACTAGTTAACTAACATATATTCATTATAAATAAATATTTTGAACACAATTGACTTCATTTTTACCTCTCCCAATTAAATCATCCATTAAAATCCGCACCAGTTTAATAACATTAAATTTATTATTCAATGGTTTTCCGAACGTTTTTAAATGTTTAAGACCAAATCCTAAAAAAAAAATATAAAAAAATTATTCCATTTTCTATAATAGTAGAACATCTCTCTGACTTCATTTTTTGGTCTGAGGTGAGGACTAAAATGATGCGGAAATAAAAACAACATTGTATTTTAACCAAAAACAAAAGAAACGAAGTGAGATTACATGGAAATAGAGTGACTGCCAGTTTTCTTCATCTTCTGCTATTAGAGATTGTGCTCGCTCGGGTCCTGAATTTCGGTCCTACGTTGGAAAACTCCACCTCATGGTCTGTGGAGATCGACCTGCATCCTTTCCAGGATCGATTTCACCGCTTTATCCTCTGGAGGTTTTCACCGCTAAATTTGTGTTGTATTCTGGCGAGGAGGACCGTTTTACGGTATTTTCTCCATCTTCTGCAACCATTTTCTCTTCTACTTATTATCAAAATATACGCATCTCAAATATTCAATGCAATCTGCTATGAATTCAACCACGCTAAAATTATCCTAGCACCATCTCTTCCAATAATCATTGTACGAAAACCTAGCTTTGAATGGATGGATGAATAAACATATTGTAACGTCCACGAAAATCCATTGGCCCGATAGACCTGCAAGATTTATTCCGTGTGGTATTTTATTTTCCATTTTTTTCTGTATGCTCTGTTTCATAATTCCTTACTTGTAATAAATGCTGATAGGTATCGATGGTTTTAAGGGTTTTCCACTTGCTTAGCATCCACGATTTTGAAATTGTTTTAGTTCTGCCCTAATTTAAGATCTCAAACGTCTCTCCATACTTACTCTTCCAGAGAAATCAGTTTCCAAGGATTTTTGATTCATCAGTTCCNCCGTGTGGTATTTTATTTTCCATTTTTTTTCTGTATGCTCTGTTTCATAATTCCTTACTTGTAATAAATGCTGATAGGTATCGATGGTTTTAAGGGTTTTCCACTTGCTTAGCATCCACGATTTTGAAATTGTTTTAGTTCTGCCCTAATTTAAGATCTCAAACGGCTCTCCATACTTACTCTTCCAGAGAAATCAGTTTCCAAGGATTTTTGATTCATCAGTTCCACAGGCGTAATATTTGTACGTAAGGAACCGCGAAAAAATAATAAAAACTTAGCCAACAGTGCCTTGGTTCGCCGGTGAGGTTGACGTAGTATGAAGCCATCTAACATGGTTTGATTCTCGCTGTGGTTTGCCCCCCTTAATGACATCTATCAAAAAAAGTGATGAGGTGATTTTGGCAGAATAGTTACCCCTCAGACCTGGAAACTAGGCCAAACGAAGTCATGTTATTTTTTTATCCCTCGTCCTCCAGACATGTTTTTAGAAGCAATCAGAAATATTCCCCTCCAATAAATATTTTCATTTTTTCATCCAAGACTCCCAGGGCAGAATGACATTGTAGTCAATAGAGTTTTAAGGTTATCGAGGGTCCTGACTCCTCATCTAGGACAAGGCATCTGTATGTGTTGCTGGTGATTGGATATAATTAAGAGGTTTCTGCAGGCAACGTGACTTTGGCATGATCAGATGAAAATGTTACATAGAGCTGTCAACAAGGTCAACTTATTCAATTCTCCCGAGTCCTGAATCATTTGAAGGGCTTCCCTTTTATCTACAGATATCTCCATCTGAAACTATGAAAACTTGCCGAGAAATTTATGATAAAGTGTACTTTGTGCATTGACTGAAGTCTTTACCGTGGTTGCTTTAGTTCCCTTTTTTCTTCTAAATTTCGTTTGTGTTCATGCAATCAAATATGAAAATTACATCAAATTATCAGATGAATCATAAAAATCAATTTCGCATTATTTGCTGTTATAATCATACAACCATGAAATCTACATTCAATTATGGGCAAGGTTACACAATTTGTGGGTGTATATTGGAATTTCCAGAAGAATCAGGTGCAGGTGTAGGAGCCAACCTGAATTTAGGGTCTGCGGGTGCAGTAACATACATATTTAGAAAAAAATATATATTCAAAATTTGAAAAATTCTCAGGTGCAGGTGCAGCAGTCATCTTGAATTTAAGTTCCACTTTCGAAAACAAATAAACAACACACACACACATGCAAAATTATAAAAATTCAGGAATTTTAGGAACAATTGATTCAATATTCCTTTGAACTTATGATGAAAGGACAGTATTATATTCAGTGAACAAAATTATGCCATCTTCACATTCACGTTTCTTCGTTGAAAGTTGAATTATTCTGCCACAACCAAACGGCAAGGATATTAAGTACCTATCTACTTTGCAAGCAGGATATGGGCACAAATGGGATCAATGATATATCTAACTGAAGAGAACACCTGGAGATGCTATATGCCAGGAATATCTCTTTTTATTGTTTCATACTACGACCATGTGTGTTTAAACACTATAGTTTGTTCATTTTCTTCTTCCATTCTTTGCACATTTCTAGAAATGTCTCCAAACAATTTAGAACTCAATCAGTAGATGTTTGAAAGTCTATTTTACACTGGRTTATCCTTTAGCTATAGTCCAGAGATACAGCRATACCCCTTGATTTGTACGTACACCTTTCTAAAGATCAAGTTACTTCTGAGAATGATCTAACAGACAACTAACATTCATAAGGATTTAATGGGAACTCTCCATATTAAAAAGAGATAAACTAGAAGATAGATATTAAGATGGATTCAAAATCATTGAAAAGAGTAATTGAGCAGATTGCAGATCCTTGTGTAAAGAGATTCATTTTCATGATGCATTGATTCATAATCATGGCTGCTCTATCCATTTAAATAACATCAGAGCTGAAATTACCTGGTAACTACTGTTTTTCGGTTTCCAATAGAAAACCAAGAAACTGTTCAGCTGGGTTGTTGTGTAATTGTCAAGACTCACAAGAAATAGTGATAGAATCTAATGGAACCAACACAAACCCAAATTCTGCAATAAAGAGAAGAACAAACCAGAACTATGGTAGCGCAACACTTGAAGAGAAATCAATCAAGAGGGGTGCAACCCTAGAGAGAGAGTGAATCCAAGAACAATTGTGCTAGAGATAAGATAAGTATATTAATGTCCAAAAGATGTCCAAAAATAGGTCAATGGGATTGCTTAGTACATTAGTGTCAATACAAAGTGAGAGTGCTAAAGAAACAACAGAGAAATAAACCCAAGCACAAGAGAGCACAACACTTGATAGGTGTGCTTAGGTAAATCACTTTATTAAGAGGGGTTTTGAGCTTAGGTGTACAAGGTTGACCTTAGCCAAACCTAGAAATATAATAAATTAATAATGATTACAATATAAGGTCGGCCATGGCTGAAAGCAAAGCTTACACCATATTCAGCATCACCCTTTACGCTGAAGAGGGGGCCACACAGAAAAATGATGAATGCAAACAATAGTGGGTGTATAGATACCCAGCGCAATATAAGGTTGACTATGGCCGAAATACAAATGAGAGTGGGTGTGTAAATGCCCAAATGGTCAGTCGTGGCTGAAATGCAAATGAGAGTGGGTATATAAATACCCAACTCAATATAAGGTTGTACATGGCCAAAATACAAATTAGAGTGGGTGTATAAATGCCCAATGTGAGATGAGGTCGGTTGTGGCCGATATCTAAATTAGAGTGGATGTATAAATGCCCAATTCAATATAAGGTTGGCTATGGCCGAAAATGCAGTTTACAGCCCTATTTTCAACATCCCTCTTTAATTTGATTAGGAGGCCACAAAGAGAAGACATTACATCACAAGATTCACATCCCCCCTTAACATTGAATAGGGGCTACATAGAGAAAACATTACATATTATCACCGTTGAACATCACATCTCCCACATTAATATGATTCCACAAGTTGGTGAAGGTGACCTCTAGCACATGTATAGAAGAAGAGAATTTTGTAGGATGGGATCCAAACGAGTCATCAATAAGGTTCTTATCATCAACATTTCTCTGCCTAGTGAATGTAGGATGAGTGTTTGAGGAAACACTTGTAGAAGCAAGAGGAGAATAATCATCATAATGTGAAGAGAGAACCATTGAAACATGCTAAGAATCAACTATAGATGAATCGTTTGTAAGAAGTAGTGGAAAAGATCCCAGGTGAACACGGGGAGAAAATTCATCAGCATAAGACCACTATGTAGAGTACACAGGGAGAGATGTGTATTGTAAGATTCATCACGTTCAATAACAACGCAAAGAAGAAGCCTCCATAAAGCCTTCAAAAGTTCACTTTGATAGGCCCAAGAGAAAGAGAGGCACCAACTTCTTATGGGAAAATTTTGTAGTGTGCCACCTTTTGTTGCATAACAAAGGAAGGAAGAGAGCATTGGCCCATGAAGGAGGGCTTAGCCTTATAGGAAACCCTAAAACGAGATGATTAGGTTTAAACCCTATGAAACCCTAGAAAAAAGATGATCCAAAAAATCTAGTTCTGCAGTCTCAAAGAAGCCTTAAGCGATGCCACTAGCCAAAATTCTTTAGATCAGCTGCTGAATTGAGTAAGTAAGATTCACACCCGCTCTAATATCATGTTGAGATTCACAAGAAATAGTTAGAGAGTCAAACGGAACCAACACAAACCCAAATTCTGCAATAAAGAGAGGAACAAACTATGCAACACTTGAGGATAAGATAAGATAATTTAATCATTGTTTGACAAATGACCACAAAAGTAGTTCAATAGAACTACAAAGTACAACCATGTTGATACAAAGTGGTAGTGCATAAGCCACTCCTAGAGAAGAGAGTGAATCCTAGAGAATAGAGTGAACCCAAGAACAAGTGTGCTAGAGAGAGAAATAAACCCAAGCACAAGAGAGTGCAACACTTGACAGGTGCCCTTAGGCAAATCACTTTATTTAGAATGAAAAAGAATCATTTCGTGATAAATTACCAATGAGAGTTATGAGTTTACGTGTACAAGGTCGGCCATAGCCAAATCTAGAAATATAATAACGACCGCAATATAAGTTGGGCCATGGCTGAAAGTAAAGCTTACACCATTTTCAACAATAATATGATGCCATTGGAAGAATATAGTAGAATAAGAGAGAATTAGAAGAAGAATTGAGGGTTTTGTGTGATGTTTTTTTACTTGCTAAAAACACCAAACCTTCGAACCCACGGGCCACAACTAATAAACTCTTCTACAAGGACCTGCAGCACAAGAGGAATGCCAAAATTTGCCAATGTTACCCATTGTAAAGTTTAAACTGATTTGTTCTCAAATTCTACTGTTCTTCTCTACAAACTTATTGTTCTCCCAACATGAAAGTGAAAAGCGAGGCCAGTTAGGGTTCCAAATCCATTTGTAGCAAGTGAGAAAAAAAAAGAAAACAGTGTGGGGGCTATGTTAGAACTTAGCATGTTTCTTTTCAGAATGATAATCGGAAGAATGCTCTTGGCCATGCTTTTCATCCCACAACCTCTGCTTATATGCCCTAATTTTCCAAAATAAAAGCATTTGATTGCTTTTCTACTTTTACCTGACTGGGAAGAGTTATCTCCATCATTCTCTTCCCTCTGTTTGCTACCCTTGCTCTTAAACTTCGCTGCAAGTGCCACCTCAGAAGATTCATTAACACTGCTATTGCCAAACTGCTTTTTCCATTTGTCTTGCTGCAAGAGCTTATTGCTCAATTGCTCAAATGTTCAAGGTTTCAATAAAATTTGCATGTGAAGAAGGCAAACTTTTCAAGTTATAACCATCATATCTTCTTCTTCCATTGTCTTGTCAATTGATTTCAATTGATCTTGAATATCCTTGATTTTTAACAAATGATCTGTAAAGAGTCAAATTCCTTCATTTGAATTGAGAATAAGTTAATAACCTATTTTTAAGGAAAAGTGCTCTACCTTTGCCTAAGGTGCGGTGCATCTTTTGTAGGTCCCCCCCCATGACAAATGCATCATTACCATCTTATTTGTTATCGAGAGCTTGATTAGCATCACAACCTCTTGATTCTTCGCATCATAATTTTTATGGGCATCTACATTGGTGCCACTCCAGATTTCTTTTTCCAATACAAGTTTGTCCAAACATTTGTATTCAAATATGTCAAGCATCTTCTATTTCCATGATTTAGAATTCCGACCATTAAACTTTCTGTCTAACATTATATGGGATAAACTAGCCATTTTTAATATTTTAGAAAAATATTTCTGTTCTATGCCCAGAAAATCAGAAAATGACTCTTCTCGTCTATCACTTCAAAAAACTTAGTTTTTAATTTATGAATACAAATGCACCTCTTCAAATTAATGTCAATACAGGCTTAGCAGTCATAAAACTTACTTGGATGACCTTTATCATGCATGTTCCAAGCAATTTGTCATAGGTACTTCTCAATCTACCGGTCTCTTCTACAAGCATTAATTTGTCGAGGCTTTTGTTCCTATGGCAGTCTGCTATAGGTAATAAGGCAACTTCACTTTTAAAATATTTCTTTGTGGACCCCCAAACTCATGCAAATATCTCTTGGCAGCTTGTCTTTGCTAGGCAGTTATACCTTCACCTGATGGTTTACTCAGAATCTACACGGCTATACCTTTGGATCGACGACTCTACTTCACTTGACGATGGCTCCTTCTATGAATATCACTTTTACGGGAATTTCAAGACAGGTATCCCCTTTATTATGGTGGCTTCTTGTAATTTAGTGGCTTGATTCCTCTTACACGGCAACTCACGGCTCAATATCCTAAGATATGAGAATTGATTTATGACATGCTTTAATCTTGGAATCTTTGCCCACGTGAGCGACCTTCACTTTTCAACCTCCTATTCATCCAATTCAGAATGCCCCCACGCTTTGCTGACTGAAGACAACTTTGACAAACCTCCACAGGTTTTAATCTCTGATAGGGCTTTTTCTTGACTTTTCCTCTCTCTTCAAAGTGGCAAGAAACTCATTTTAGATTCGACTTGCCCTAATAATTTCACATGGGTTCTGACACAGCCTCGATGCTTCTTTATGAGATGCTTTCTTACATGGTTTAAAAAAACTTCTCTTTGAAATTGTTTGTCCAATGTGTGTGAGCAGTCCCTTGGTGCCTTCTCTAGTCATAGTAGTCCCTCATCTCCTTCATTTGTTTCCTCGGATTCTCCTCATTGTGGCTTTGATACCATGTGAGATTTACACACATGCGTGGACAAGAATACACATAATAATGAGAAAGAGTGGATTTGTTCATTACATTAGATGATACAATGTGTCATTACATAGTAGGAGAAGAGGAGTATGTTATGTAACTCCCAAAGCCCGGGGAAAACCCTCGAGTAGTTCCCCTCATTTTGAGGATGGTACCCAGGGTAAACCCTAGAATCTTCAAGGCACAAGGCCGGTCAATAATAGGGCTTGAAGCCATTACAACAATATACTTGTTATGAGCTCAACATGTCACTTGCGGGATTAGAACTTAGGTGGGGAGGATAGCAATCATTCTTCCCAACCACCCGAGCTAAACCCAATTGACAACCACTACATTAATTACTATAGTAAATTCCTCATTATTGCATCACTTTATTAGTGAGATTTTATTATTACGTCTAGTCTTAGCCCTAATATGCCTAAGTTCTAAATATGGCCATTATCTCCAACACTATGGTACTATTTGTTTACAAGACTCTTGGATGAAGCTTCTTGGATTGCAATCCAAGGATGACTTTGATTTTGAGACCAAGTTGCATTGGAATTGAGATTCTTTCAAATGTAATCAAATTATTGACCTTGTTTAGAGTGATGTTGATAATTTGATCGGATAATGAGATGGAACTTGTGATTTAGATGCTGATAAGTTGTCCTTGTAACTTGATTTTTCTTGATTTTGGGTTTAGTATTTTCATAATTCACTTTAGGTTTTATATCTCTATTAAAGACTTTTGTTGTTTTGTCATTTGTAGATACTTTATTAATAATGAATCATTATACTTGAACTTTTATCTTCAATTGAATTTGTCGAGGCTTCTATTCTCGTAGTTCATGCTTCGACTTTTGAAAATATCCCTGTTTCAATTGGGTTGATCAATGTTTCTTTGTTGAGAACTTGTATTTCCATTTTATATTTTTTCCATCTTTTTAATTTTTAAAACTTATGTGAACAAGATAATGTTTCAAATTTTTAATGATATATATTTTAATATTTTTTTGACAGAACCTTGTCAGAATTTCACAACATTTTTCTATATTCTTACTCATTATGTTGTGGGATATTTGGCGCTCTTTATGTTTATAACTTTTAATGTAGGGGCATCCATATGTGGCATTGTTGTAAGTTAGTGCAATATGATCGTTTTATTATGTTGAAACAACAAATATTTCTTTGTGAGGTTTATAGTTAAGATACCCAATGTCTTCATCCATGTTGAACCTAATATAATATTTACATTATCCCATATACACACAACTTGGAATTGGGATTGTAAAATATAATTGTCTACAGTGAATTGTAGATTTTTTATCTCATACAATTTTCCACTGTAATTAAGGGCTTTCGTTATATTTGACTCCAGAATTTGTAATTGTTTGGCAAACTCCACATTAATATAATTGACAGTTTCAATTGGATTAATGATGACAATAATGTTTTCCCCTTAAATAGCTCCCTGTCTTCCCCTTAAATAGTCCTTTTAAGTTTTAATAAATGATGATGCACAATTTGGAATATTGTTGTAAAAAATCCTTCCTTACTCACTTTCATTGGAATCTTTTTTTTTTCTCCACTTCACTTTGAAGTTTGAACTAATATCTTAAACTTTAAATGACTCCCCTTATGGCTTATAAAACTTTTGAAGGCCTAGGGTCTTCACCCTTTTTATTGATGGAACCTTTTTCTTTGACAATTGAGGAACCAAAATATTTTAATATCCTTCTATACATGGAGAGGACATTTTATAGTAGTAGAACCTATTCCAAGACACTACAAGATAGGTGTATATAAAATAATAGTGTCATTTATATAAGATATACCAATTACTTTGACTTGATTTTTAGACTTTGGCAGATTTAACATGACCTTGGAATCATTGTGATTGTAGGCTAGCAATGTGCATGACTCTATTCTCAACAATTATGCTTTGCTCGATGTCAAATTCAATAATCTATGGATCCTTTAGTCTATAGTCTTTTCGACTTGCATTGCATCTTTTGATTCACGACTGTTTTGGAATTTTAGATACATACGCCCAACTACCGGATACTATATTACATTCAGTGACTGTGTAATAGACATAAATGTATAATAATAATAATAATAATAATAATAATAAGAAGAAGAATTAAAGCATCAAGGGTCATACCCCTTCACACTCGTGATTAGTCATATATAAATATATTGTCATGAAGGAGTGTAGATCATCTCTTATTATTCAATCATTTTATATATACATTTGTTGATATATCTGTTTACTCGTAACAACACTCATACCGCTTCTTACATTGGTATTCGAGCCATCATATTGAGAATCCGTTTCCTGTTGGGATTATACCTGTGCTGGCAGTAGTAGTACAAACAACTATAATTGCAATCACAGGTCCTTGGATCAGCTAAGATGCAAGCTTCATCATTGGAAGTTTTGTTGATATAGAGGCAATTTTGTGGTGGTTTGCAGTGACATCAAATCAAATCCTGTAACCACCTTTAGCGTTGCTTCCCAAACCTTGTCGTTGTTCCTTTGTGTGGAAATAGAGAAGAAATTTGGTGTGTGAATTGTGATTACTGCGGCATATTAGAAATTTGGTGTGTATTGTGGCTACTACGGGGTATAAGAAATTCGGCATGTGAAGTCATTACTACTATGGGTTACAAAATTGTGGGCACGCGGGTCACATATTGTAATTAATGCCACCTCTCTCTTGTGACTAATTCCCACCAGTGTCAAGATAAGTGTAGATGTGGAACGTGAATCAACATATGGGAAATATACATGTTGTGTTAGCTTTTGGGGTAGCTTGGACATGTACTTCTGCATTGGCGGTGCCTCGCATGCGGAGGTGTCCGATCGACACTCTCTAGAGTGGCTTTTATGTAATGACTAAAGTGACTTTTGTCTGGTTGAGTGACTTAAGTGATTTAAGTCATCTCAACGAAAGATTAAGTTGTGACCGTTAGATCGTGAGATCCAAGATCTAATCTTGGCCATTGAGATCTATGGTTAGGGTTTTAGTCATTAGGGGATTATAAAAGCAGAACTAAGGAGAGTGAGAGGCACACAATGAGTGCATAGGAGCAAGAGAGAAGTCTTGCTCATGTACTTGTGTCTGAGTGGGCAGGGCTGAGGAAAGGGTGCAGGGGGCAGCAAGGGAGATAGCAGCCAAGTGGGCTAGGCTATCAGTTGCAGCATTGTAATCCTCCGATGGGCCATTATCCCAAGATGGGAGCCTGGGATTTTATCTAATAAAATCAAACTCAGAACTGGTTTTCCCGCAAGGGTTTTTCCAGGGGTATTTACCCGAATATCTTGTGCATTGTGATTGGTTTCTGTGTTTTATGCTTCCGCTTATATTTTCGTTGAGTAACATAGCTGTGCTTTAATTCAGTAAATTTGTTTTGATCGGAATTAATTGTTGTGTGCTAGGTTAGCTAGAAATTCAACATGGTATCGGAGCTCCGACTCTAAGGAAGCCAGTTTTGCACGAAATCAGATTTCGACAGCGAGAAATTTGCATGTCTACGGGAATTTTTTTTTGCTTGCAGATCAATAGCTGTGGGCAGTAAAAAAACCTAGAAATAAAAAAAAGGGTACGGTTGCCGTCGTTAGAGAAATTGTACGATTTGCACATTGTACTGGACGTACGTCGCCGAGCTGCAGAAAGGACACGATCTGTAGAAGAGATCGATTGTCGGTTTGCAGAGCTGCCAGCCGCAGAGGATCTGAGGGTGTGAGGCTGTGTAGGAGTTGGATCGTGAGCTGTGGCCAAACTACAGATCGTGCCATGGCAGATGCAACAGAAGAAAGGCAACAAACGAAGGACTGAGCATCGGCGTTAGCAAGACGCCGAGTAGTGGCGGAGGTGTTAGGCGAAGGTGTTAGAGGTCAGCGTCGCTAAGGAGTTGGCCGGTGGGAAGTCATGGAGAAGGCCGGTGGACAGAGCGAGTGGAAGCAGCAAGTGAAAGTTGCTGAGGCAGAGAGCGGGCTGCTGGTTAAGGCAAGGAGCCGGCTGAGAGAGCGAAAGGAACAATTGCGTGAACCAACTGCCAATATTGTAAGATCACGCGTGGTGTTCAAATCAAGGTTTGGAAGTGGAGCCGCCGGATGTAGCAATAAAGGTCATCTTGTAGGCAAAGGGAGCCTCCAGGACGGGTCTGAAGAGAATCTGCTGGAAAGGCAGAGTTGCCAGTAGAAGGTTCACATGGTGATTGGCGACAATATGTCTTGGTGGCGACAAGAGGAACAACCGTGGATCAACTGAGCAGAGGTTAGGGCCGTGGAACAAGCCACTGCTGCAAGCAGTAGTTGGCCGGGCCGAGATAGTAGCCGCCAAGGAGTTGACGGCTGAGGGCGCGACGCAGCGGAGCAACTGCTAGCACCCGCCAACAGAACCAGCGGGCCGGGCATGGGCAAAGCTGCCATGCAAGACAACGACTAGCCAGGCCAACAGGGCCCAGGAAGCTTGGGTAGGGTGAGTAGAGCCCCCGGGCAAGTTCGAACAGCTCCTGGGCAGCGGGCAAGTACCCTGGGCAACGAGCATATCTGTTGGGCAGCAGGTTGAGAGAGCCGGGCAACGAATAGAAAAGCTCTGGGCAACCCAGAAAAGGACCCGGGAAGTAGCGAGAGGCTGTGGGCAGCCTTAGGCAGGGGTCCGGGCAGCGGGCAACATAACCGGGTAGCAGGTCTGGAAGGCCAAATTTGAGAAGGTTGCCGAGATGGCAATATTGGATCATTTTGCCATATAACGGGAATGAAGTCGATGTTCCTTAGTGTTTCAGAGTTGGGCTTAGACTAGCATGTGGGTAGTGGGGTAGACACCATGCATTCAGTAAAAGGGGTTGGATGGGTCGAATTCCATTTAGAGTCAGGTGGTTCTCTGGAGGTGGCAGGAGTGATATATGTCCTAGGGCTGAAGTTGCTCTCAGTATCAGCCTTGGAGGACACGAGGTATGTAGTTATGTTCGAGGATGGACAGGGACTCATACGTTCAGAGGGAGCAGATAGCTAGGATGCAACAGTGAGGTTTGGCATCAGGAAGGGTATGTTGTACAGGTTGCTGGGATAGCCTGTGTGTGGGTCCAAGGGGATCTTGGATTGTAGTTCAGATCAAAGTGCAGCGGAGGTAGCCGGAGGGTCTTCCAGTGCAGAGGGAGCAACTACAACAACAACAGAGTTGATGGGGTTAATGATTGATTCAAGAGGAGGTTCTTCCATAAGTACCTTCCTCGCTAAGAGGGAGTGTTAGCTTTTGGGGTAGCTCGGACAGGTACTTCTGCATTGGCGGTGCCTCGCATGCGAAGGTGTCCAAGCGACATTCTCTAGAGTGGCTTTTATGTAATGATTAAAGTGACTTTTGTAAGGTTGAGTGACTTAAGTGATTTAAGTCATCTCAACAAAAGATTAAGTTGCGATCGTTAGATCACGAGATCCAAGATCTAATCTTGGCCATTGAGATCTAGGGTTAGGGTTTTAGACATTAGGGGATTATAAAACCAGATCTAAGGAGAGTGAGAGGCACACAATGAGTGCATAGGAGCAAGAGGGAGTCTTTCTCATGTACTTGTGTCTGAGTGGGCATGCTAAGGAAAGGGTGTAGGGGGCAGCGGGGGCGATAGCAGCCAAGTGGGCTAGGCTATCAACTGCAACATTGTAATCCTCTGATGGACCATTATCTGAGGATGGGAGCCCAGGATTTTATCTAATAAAATCAAACTCAGAACTGGTTTTCCCACGAGGGTTTTTCCAGGGGTATTTACCCGAATATCTTGTGCAATGTGATTGGTTTCTGTATTTTATGCTTCCGCTTATATTTTCGTTGAGTAACCTAGCTGTGCTTTAATTCAGTAAATTTCTTTTGCTCAAAATTAATTGTCGTGTGCTAGGTTAGCAGGAAATTCAACACGTTGACCATAAATCATGACCCTAAAATCATCCATTTCGCTTTGGTGTATTTCCTTGTGATAAAATGGATGAAGTGACCAAGATTGGGGAAGAATGCAAATTTAGATGAGACAAACTCGAGACTTGAATGAATGGAATGTCTACCATACTCAGGGATATAAAAGACATGTTGCAAATTTTTTTTGCACAACCAACGTCTCAAAACCCGCCAAACCACACTCCAAATTATATCATACCTACTACTCCACTACATAACTCTACTTCAATACCTAATTATGCATCCGTGTCGCCATTCAATCTACAACCTACTTATACTGATATATCCCCAACAATTACACCACCAAATTTTCTGCCAACACTAAGTCACACATGGCAATCACAACCTATGCATGCTCAACCGTTTAGTGTTATGCCCCCCCTAATCCACCCCTATTCGATCATCAAAAGAATGAATTCGGAATGTTGAGATTTAATGGTAGGGATACAAGTGAAAGCATGGGATGGATAAACAAAGTAGATCAATACTTCGAAGTTTGAACTACACAACACCCAAGACATTGAAAAAATTCAAATAACTTCCATGCATTTTGATGGGCTTTGATGTGGTGGAAATCCTAAACAATTAATGTATCCTTTATGTTAGACACATTTAAAAATGATTTCTTTAAAAGATTTCAAAATATCAGTGGAAAAAGTTGTTCGCGAAATTAACTAGGTTACGTCAAAAGGGCGATGTGGACGAGTATACCTATGAATGGTATTTTGACAACACAAGTACTTGGTTTAACATCCGAGCAATTGAAACAATGATACATGTTTGAACTAAAACAATATGTAAGGAACGAAATAGAGATGCACAATATTATCTCCATAAATAATGCTAGAAAGAAATCAAAGTTGGCCAAAAACAAATTAATGAATCAATGACCAAGGTAATATGAGACTATTGAAAGGGGCTACACCAAGCATTACCAACCTTACTATAACCATAATGAGCAAAACTACACAAATCAACACCATTTTCTAGATGAAGAAAAGTCTGGATTCATTACACCATGTCAAAGTTAGGACAATGAACATCGGAGTCCAAGTTTCATAGATAAGAAGGACAAGGACTGCAGCAAATGTTGAGAAAAATGGTCATGAAACCATAGATGCATATCAAAACAATTACTTCATTACAAGATCGTAAACGAGGTAGAGGCTTTTGTTGAAGAAGACATGTTGGAGTCCGATGACGATGAAACCACGCCCAAAATATCATTAGCTACAATCACATGCACTAGGCAAACTTGGAAGAAAGAAGAATTGTTGCCCAAAAAGGAAGCTAGGTACAAAAGAAGACATGAAAGCATCGACAACTAAATACACTCCACCTCAACTAAAAAACACCTACAAAATATAGGATTTCAAGAACAAAAAACCCAGTATCTCACTTGCTGCAATCATAGGAAGAAAATCTAGGACCCTGAAAATAAGGAACCATAAAGAAGAAGGATGTATCAATATTAATAGATTTTGGAAGGACACAAAATTTTGTTGATATAAATATCACAAAAAAATCTAAACCTTTTTGTATACTGTAATGAACCAACTTGGTCATATATTGAATATCCAAATTAAATAGCACAATCATGAGAAATCCATATAGGATAAATATAATGTATTGAATATATCATATAATTTTATAAATGATGATTACGTAAGCCTGTGACATTGTGTATAAATATTATTGAATGGTCACACACTTGTAAAGACACGCCTTTTAGACATGTGACCTTTGGATGTTTATTAATAATTATTGTTATTATTATTTATTATTATATGTGTATTTATGTATGTTACATTGTCTCCTTCAAATATGTTCGTCCTCAAATCAAAATCTGGAAAAGGCTACGTCTTTGTTCTTGCTTGTAATCTTTTACTTGATGCTTTGTTCCTAATGTTGTCATTTGTTGAAGAAACAAAACAATATGATCTTTGAAGCGCTGAAGAGAAATCTTGCGTTATATATGGATCGATCCATCCCAGGTTGATCTTCATTGGAACTTTTTGTTGGTCAGTTGTTTGGATGGAACTACTCATCTTGTGTTTCCAAGTAGGGTGTTGATTTCGTCCCCACTCTTTGGGAATTGTGATTCTTCTACAATTATGAAGAATGCTGTTTATATTCATATTGATTTTGTTGTTGGTCAATTCCTTGAGCAATACAATGACTCTTGTGATTTGGATGATGATAAGGCATCCTTTTATCTTGTGTCTTGATTTCAGTGCCGGAACATTTGTCGTTTGTCACTTCTAGTGATTTATTGGTTGCATTGTTCTGATTTATGATGTCGATTGAATCTGTGATGGTCCCTTTTCCATGGTTTGGATTTTAACCTCATTGAATTGTTTCTTGATCTCACTTACAGGATGCCCTTCATCTGATAAAACTTTGTGAGTAGTGACATTTGGTTTTTCAACTTTGATGGAGTTTGTGAGGGTTCTTTATGAATGGCTTTTATTTTACCCCTGATGCAATTGGATCGGTTAATGTTTCTTTGTTGATGAGTTGTTTTTCTACTGTGTCTTTTTCTCATTATTTAACTTCTTAATTTTTACAAGTATGCTTGGACTATGATTCCCTGGTTGAGAAATTTCTTCCTCTTTTTCGGTTGAGTTCTTGTCGAATTTCTTCTTCAGATCTTGATTCTCTTGTTGTAATTTTTGATTGTACTACTTCTCATCCTTTAACTTCTTGATTTGTACAAACAAGTTTAGAATGAGAGGCAAGAATTTTCTTCATCTTTCTCTGATAATTTTTTGTCAAAAATTTCCTTGAATTCTTGCATCTGCTCTCGTGAATTTTGATCATTTTGAAGGATCTTATTGGATACATCTTCTATATCTTTTGATGAGGGAACTCCTGTGCATGATTTCGTTGTAAAGCTCTGCAATATTATCTTCTTTTTATGATGGAAAAATGTCAAATTATTCTTTTCCAAATTCAAGGTGAAAGCGCCCCATGCTTCCAACCATGACAAACCTAAAATGATGTTGATGTTTTTGCACATAGAGTACAATTTTTAGTTGAATCTGGATACATAACCACCAATTGACAATTGTAGATTTTTCACTTCATATTGTTTTTCGTCAAACATTAGCATTTCGATTATATTTGATTTGGAAATTTGTAATTGGTTGGCGAAGCCAACATTGATGTAATTGCCAATTTCTTCGAGGATAATAGCTATGATAATGGATATGCCTTCAATAGCACCTTTTACCTTAAATTTTGTGTTACCACTTAACTTAAAACTAGTTGGAATAAATCTTCTTTCTTTTTCCATGTCACAATCCATTTTTTCCTTTTCGTTAGATGATGTCATCATCACTAAAACTTCTACCTCCCTTGATCTGAAATGAATACTCCAGGTATAAAGATCCACAAAGTAATAGATTTCATCTTGGATCTAATTGAAACTTAGAACCCTTTTAAATTAATTCCTTTTTATCACTTGATCTCTTTCTCTTTCACTTAAATGATGCCCTTTTGATCTATAGGTGATGGTCCTTTAAACCTTTAATCTTAGAAGTCACTTTAAACTTCACCTCGCTTAACAAGTTAATAGTTCATGAGGATTAATGAGTTGGTGAGGTCACGATGGTTAATAGCAGCAGTGATTCTTCCTTCTCGTGACTTTTCTAAATGTGGCATTCCCCTACCCCATGGAGCTGAGCTACGGAGATGCAGATAACTGTAACCTTCACTTTGGTTATAGGCTTCCAAAGTTATGACTTTTTAAATCTCTAAACCGACAGTCTTTGTATTCCCCAGTGATTATAATGGGCTCTTGACCACACATTCGTGCCACCATGAGATTGATGTGGCTTTTCAAGTTATGCAGCTTCTCCTATATTTTTTGTGTTGTGGCAGCAATGGTGGTTATAGACTGGTCCCTGTATCGACATCATGGCCTCCTTAACTTTGACGACTTCAGGTCTTATTCCATTTGTCCTACCCTGTTCTGTGACAAGGGATTCTTATGCTGTGAACAGGGCTTACCTTGGTGACGCTTGACACTCTCTCTCTCTCTCTCTATATATATATATATATACATATGTCATCTGATAGTTATCTTTCTGCAGTGAATGAGGGAGACATCAATTGATGTGGCAGCTCTGGTTGTCTGCAGTTGACAAAGATGGTGTGTGGGTGTGGCCATATGCTTTGATTTGACTTCCCTTCTAATAATTATAATTCCTGATAAGTTGTGACTATGATATGATATGGAGTGAGCTGTTCTGTTTGCTTTTGTTGTGTTTTTTCTGTTATCTTCTTCTGAATGGAGATTTCCTTAACTGACTGTAGTGTTGGGAATTGTGGCTTATCTGGTGGTGACAAGTACCTCCTAGTCAATGGCTAATTATCCCGATACAGATTATCCCAGTGATGAGGAACAGCTCTAATGAGGCTCTATTATCTATACTCTTTTTTGTATTTTGTATATGACAAATGTTCTCTTTGGAAAGGGCAAGGGATGATGACTGTGCAGAGCTTGAGACAACAGGACAGTTTGCAGATGTTATTCACGGTAGTCCTGATGTAGCGATTCCCGTGACTCTTCAAAACTGCAGTGGAGGTCATACTATTTTGGAAATGAATTTGGCCGCAAGCCAGCAGCAAAGAATGCTGGATGGAGTGGCCAAAGGCCGAGTTTCAGATTGAATCTGAAAAATGTTTGACTTAAGGCCAGAATCAGACATGCTCTGTTAGCAAATGGTTTTCTCTGAACAGTGGCGGAAGTGCCCTGGAAGGGGCTCTGATACCAGTGCAATGAACCAACTTGCTCATATACTGAACATCCTAAATAAATAGGACAATAATGAGAAGTTCATATTGGATAAATATAATGTATTGAATATATACTATGATTGATGATTACAATAACATGTGCTGTAGTGTACAAGTACATTGAATGGTCATGTACTTTTAAAGACATACCTTTTAGACATGTGACCTTTGGTTATTTATTATTATGTGTATTTATGAATGTTGCATATACCCTACCAAAGATCTCACTGTTAAAATTGCAGATGGGCAACAAATCAAAGGTGTAGGAAGATGCCATAAAGTTCTTGTACGAACACAAAACTTAGAACTACAGACAGGGTTTTACACTTTACCACTCAGTTGGATGGACATGGTGTTAGGAGCTGAGTGATTGATGCAATTGGGTACTTACTCCATGAACCTCCTAGAGCAATTTATGGAATTCAAGTGGCCGGGGAAGTACAAGTTATTGGGGTCAGGAACCTTATATCACAAGGTCAATCCACTGCAACCAGTGAAGAAGTAAAGCTTCAAAGAAAAACTTTTAACATATCAAAGTCATCTAAGAAAACATCATACTAATGATCACCAAGAGAGACAAAATAGAAGAACTCAAAAGTATTATAATCAGATTACAAACAAACCTTGCAAACATTCAAACTCAAATTCACAACCAGGACAACCGTCCACAACCAAAGATTGAAGTACCAGGGATACATCAAGAAGAGGAAATTCCAAGGTAACTCCTCTTAGGAATGCTTTGAGGACAAAGCATCTTCTTTGAAGGCGGAGGCAATGTAACATACATAAATATGTTTAATATTAATAATAATAATTAAAGCACCAAGGGTCTTACCCCTTCACACTAGTGACTAGCCAATGTATACAAATATACCATCACAAAGGATTGTAGATCATCTCTTATTATTGAATCATTATATATAAACTTGCAGATATATCTGTTTATTTGTAACAGCATCCATAGTGCTTCTTACAGATTGGCTTATTTCCACAATCTTGACAGGTTTTGTTGCTGTTAATGTCCCGACAGCGTTGGTGCAGGAAGCAACGGTGATTCTTTCTGACAGTTCAGTGCCTGCTAAAGAGTGTGCATGAAATTTTTTAAGACGCCCCTGTTGCCAGCACTTATAATGTTCTGCAGTGTCAACAGTTTTCTGTAGCAGAAGTGTTTCCTGTAGTGTTTCCACAACTTTCACAGACAGTGCTTACAAGGTGATTGGCATCGAATGGTCAGTGGATATATTGGAAGCTCTTGCAGCGATTTCTACAAGCAAATTTGATTGGTAAATTAAAATTAACTGTATTCAATTTTAATTCTTGTGAACCAGCAAGCGAATAAATTCAGTTTTCAGAAGATGAGTTTTCTGTTGAGCCTCTGTTTTTATCCAATAGTGCTGTACATTTTCTGTCATGTGTTATTCCGCAAAAATTTTACCCCCCTGTATATTTTCTTCTGTTGATAAGAATGCATACTCTCTGGAAACGGTAGTTGCAGATTGTGGACTTTTTAATTATAAAGATTACAGACTTTATAGAAACAGAAATGGTAGGTGCAGAGATGTTATTGCGGACTTCTTTTTCTTTTTTATTTTATTTTTATATATGGCAGCAGAGTGAGTGGGAATTAAGGAGTGGAAGTGGAAGGCTTCCCACCAGAAATTATTGCCACCTGGCAGAGGTTTGGCACCTACAGACAAACTGCTCTGATACCACTTGTAATAGACCAAATGCCATGGTCATTACACAGAGCAATCACAAATAAAGAGACTTGAAATCCATAAGGATCAGAAAAAATATATAAATTGTGATGTGTGGATGATACGATTGAAAAATGTGATGTCTTTATATAGTGCTTGAAGAGATGGCTTGTGACAAATGTTTGTGACTTTTCAGAGATAATTATATAACTAGGTTTTATTTATATTGTATATTATTTAATATTATCTTTCATATATTTTATTTTGCTTTTGGAGTGCCCTAGTCTCACAGATTATTATTGCTGACTATGCTTCCTAGTCCCGTTGACCTACTTTCTCATGATTTGTTGGTTGTTAATATAATTATTTTATCTAAAATTGTTGTAGTTATTTGATTTTCTTCTTTTTTTCTATTAGTTCTGGTTGCATGCTTTGCGGTTTTCTTGTTATATAATCTAATTATTGTATGCTAGTTCTTTAGGTCATATCATGACACCTAATGTTCCCTTGCAATTCTTATTCTCTCATGGAGTGCCTCTCCTTTTTCATGTAAATGCATAACATCAAGTATATTTATACTGCTCAAATCCTTACTGCTAGTGTTATGGTCCTGACTAACAACATTTTTTTTTAACCATGACTTGAAAGTTGAAGATATTATATATTAAGTAAACAGCTGCAGCGAAGCTCACAGCAGAAGTACATAAAAATTTGGCTTCTTATCAGAGGACCACAGTCCAAAACAGAGCATAGATTCAGCATATAGCTGTACAGTGCCAGCAGTTTCAAATACAGAATTTCCAAAAAACGCCTAAAAATATAACTTCTACAGTATGTGCCTAAGATCCTTATGACTTTGTAATACATATAACCTTAATCAAAAGCATGTCTACTGTTGGCTTCATTATCTGCTTCCTTGTCGGACTCCTTCACCTGCGTGTTCAAATCTGAAAGCTGGTACACTGAATAATCTTCCATAAATTTTCCGGAATTTGAATTCACAGAGTGTATTTGGTTAAAAGTTTCAGCCTGCTTTCCTTGAGACATATTTGCTATTATGCTGCGAAGGGTTGCACATTCTGCTTCCACTGCATTAATGTGCCGCTTTTGTTGCACCAAAATCCCCATTGTAATATCAATCTGAGCAGATACACTGGTGTCCTGCTCTTGAATTTTCCTTGAGACTGACTGATTGAGTTCTGATTGCCTTCAATTTTGCCCTCGTTTCTCAATGCATGTTGGATCTCTTGGAGCTCACGGAATTCCATTTGAAATTGGCTGAGTGTCAATCCACAAAGATGAGAGGAGCAATCTAAGGAACCAATACTGCCAAGCTCAAAAAGGGAATCTGAGTTCCTCTGTTCCCAGAAAATGTAAAGATTGAGACCGAGACTAGAATGACAGAAGCCAAATATAAGASCAGGCTTGTATCTGGATAGCCTTTCCTCTTCCTCTGAGAAAGACTCCTGAGTGGGTATAAACCACCCACAGAATAGTTCAACGTCCTGGATGCTTCAGGGGTTGTCTATGTGAACTAACCTGAAATCCAATTTATTCCACGACTCCTTCAAAATAATAGAGAGACCAGAACGTAGGGAGGAAGCTCCCAGGAATTCAATTGGAACCTCAACAAAAACAACAGGAGTATAAACTTCAAGACCAAAGTCTGTAACCACTCATGGTTCTTCCCATACTGCAAAAAAGCGAGTGGGTGAAGACGTCCACTTACCCGAAAATCCCACAATAAGGAGCGACCATTCCAGAAACAAAATTGCCAGACCAAGAGCCACCAGCCAGAACCACAAGCAGAATTGTCTGAATTGCCACACGAAGAAATCCATCCACGGGGCCATAATCCCAGCTTGCTTGTGCCAGATTTGTTGTGATGTTTCATAATCATGCAAGGGCTGAAGCTGAAGCATGTGACAGAATGGGAGAGGTCGCTTCACATTAAGTTGATTACCAAGTGTTCTGCCATCCTTACCATGGGTCATGTGCCCATTTATTTGAGGCCTACATCTATTAAACTTCATAATCATGGAATTGGTTGGTGATAAACCTTGTCATTTATGACAATATTTACCTATTTTTCTAAAGTCGTCTTGTTAGCAAATTGATCTGCTAGGGAATTGTTTTCCTGCAGAACATGGTAAAACTTTACAATAGAAATGAAGTACAAGGATACACTGAAATTTTCTTTTTGGAATGAAGTACAGAGTGGGTCTTAACTAAGTAGTTCCAAGTGTTTTCACTAAGAAGTGGTGGTTAATTTATCTCCATGGACTAGGCTAACAATTTTTTTTAATTTTATTGTTATTATTATTTTTTAAAATTTTACAGAATTTATATAAGTAGGTTTTTTCAACTAGGGAGTCAGATTGCATTGATGCCTAAGTATATGATATGGGAAGATATTCTGGGGACTCAATCACCTAGATCACTTCTATTAATTTGCCCACATATTTTTGAATGTTGGATATTTAAATTTTGTTAGTAGACTTATTTTTATTTAAATTTTTTTCTGGATGGAATTTAGTAACATAAAAAGCTGAATAGAAATGACACAGGTGATCTGGATGCACCTTTAACATTATATCTCTAACACATAGGATAAAGAAATGAAAGATAATCCTTGAGTTTTGTTTGTTGATTTGTACAAGCTGTTTCTGGTCTGCAGATCCTTGTTATGAGGAACAAGACAAGTGCAATTTCGTCTGAGGAGCAAGGAGGTAAGACAATGTTTTGCCTACCTCTGGGGTTAATAAAAAACTAGAATTTTATCACAACGATTTTATGTCTTTAATATCCCTCGAAAAGATTGCTTTCCTTCGGTGTTTTGTCAAGAAACAATATAAAACAATTCCATTTTATCTTGTTTTGTAATTTAAAGCTGAAAGCATGTATGTTTAACACGCTTTTGCTGTTTGTTTATAAGTAATATAAAGTGTTAATTTAATTTCTGTTTTAGAAGACAGCATTGTCTAGCTTCTTGTGGAAACAGAGTAAAATTTATGTTTTAATGTCAAGACTCATATGATGATTCTAACCTTGAAAGTCAAGATGTGTTTCTCCCATGGATTGTGACATATACTTATTTTAGTATTATTTACATGCCGAGTAATGTACGATGAAGCGGAATGAAAGCCACAATGTTTTTTCTTTATGCTTATGTCAAAGGTTCTTGTTTATCTTATTCTAGTGTCCTCTTGCGGCTTGCCCTTATGAGTTACCTTATCTGATAGTGTTGCTGATAGTTTCACTCTATATTCTCTTCCTCGTGAAATTTTTAATACACTACATAACCTATAGATCGGTATAAATGTTTATCAGTTGTCAATGGTGATTACAGTCTATTTTTCTGTATTAAATAATATTTTTAATGTTTCAACAAGGATAAATTCTTCTAATATCACTGACTCTAGAACACATTTAACAAGAATAATTTTCTGTTGGCTTCATTGTAGATATGTTTCCAATGTCCATAGTTTGTTGTTGTATTGTTGTGCTGCTACTTCCATGACTTTCTGTTTTCTTTCTTGTAAATTAAGTAATGTACTGCATAACCTCCAAATTGACACCAGTACATATCAGCCGTTTATAAATTACTTTGATCACCCTATAAATTAGTGACCATGAATAATTTCCATGTTGGTGTCATGGCAGATCCATCTCCACAGTTTTGCTTCTACCTCTACCACTTTCTGTTCCCTTCCTTGTAAATTAACCGAAGTACTGCATAGTGTCCAAATTGATACTTAGTATATATTAGTTATTTATTAAAATTTGTGATCAAATTAGTGTATGTACATTTCTTTCAAGTTTCAGGAAGCAAAATATTTACGTATGCCAAAATTACGAGATTCTCTGTTATGGATTCCACTAATTTGAAATAGGGCTCCGTGTAGATAGGTACCCAGTGTTTTCCTTTTGAATTTTGTATTTTGTGGGATCCTAACTAGCATAGTTCACAAAATAACTGCTGGAAGGGAAACGATCATATGAAATAATGAAAGTTGGATTGTCTGTCAGGATGAAAATTGGCGAATTTGTTTTAAATTCTGTATTGTGTGGCGTGTCTTTCTGCATGTTTAATCTATCCTAAAATGTAGATGGTGTAGTATATGGCAGTGGTAAGCATATTCATTGGTTTTTACTACAAGATTGTTCTTGTCCAGTTGTGATATGTTGTAGGGATCTTTCTTTTGTAAACATGCTAAATTATAGAATTGCACAGGTTTGATTGACACTGGGTTTATTCTATTGTCAGTTTCTTCTTATCAATTGATCTACAAATTAAACTTCTACACTTGGGATATTCTTTGAAGTTTGGTGATGCAATACCAGATGTCTATCTGTGATTGAGTGTATAACCAGTTTTTGTTCCTTGGACTTCTTTTCTTTATACAGAGGAAGATGAGGAAGACTATGAGGATGACAGTGGAGAAAACCGAATGCTCGGATTTATGTTTGGAAATGTTGATGATGATGGCGAGCTTGATGTGGACTATCTCGATGAGGTTTTTTTGAAGCCTTTTTATACATAGTTTTTTATTCCTCATTGCAGAGGGTTGGAATTATTTGAAGCTGATTTTTTTTCCACTGTATATTTCTTTACTAGATAGAAATGTTACACATTCTTCATGGCATGGAGTTTTGTTTCTAGAGGTGGTGAAGAAACTATAATGATGAAGGACTATTCTCTAAAGTTTATGCATTATTTTTCAGTGAGGATTCAGCAACAAGTGTTGGACGATAATAGTTTTTTATTCATTAGAACATCTCAAATGGAAGCATGAAAATAAAGAAAGAGGCAAAGAGAGGGCATCCCATCCATAATTATGAATATCCCTAAGGCCAAGAGCTGTATGGGACCAAAAAAACTAAGTATTGCTGGGGTTTGCATCCTCCACAGTTACCAGAGCATGTTCCCCGTCTTTGGTTTGTCTCCTAAGATGTCTGGAACCCAGGGGATATCCCAGTGACGTGCACCCTGGGCATCCTGATCTGTGATAAGCATGCCTTAGTGATGTACCCAGGGACAGTTCTGAAGAACTTGTGTGTTTTGGGGATCAATCCCACAAAATCAAAAAAGAGAAAAAAGAAAATAAGAAGGGAAAAATAAAGCATCCAATACACTACCTGATCACTCTTCTTGGTGAATAGACACCTTACAGCTTTGCCAAACCTCTAATATAAAAAATCATTCAAGGAGGCAGCATGAACGGAAAAACTGCAGCTAGCAGCAATTTTCAGCAAACAAATTGATTTCCGGCGGGCAGATTTTCTTACCAGTGGGAAAATCAGCAACATTCTTTCATTTTCCAGCACAGAGGATGCATTTCTAATATGCATTGTAAAATTTTAAAACATCTGACAATATTACTTCCAAATTCTTGCCTTTGGGTTTTAACTCTTTTTTTTCTGCGTTTACTACAGATAGATAAATAGATAGAGATATGCATGCATAGATATACATAAGCAAGCATATAATTATATTTGCACTTTATAGTTAAAAAATAAAGTGGAGTTGTATTATGTGCTTAGTCAGTGATTTAGAATGACTTTAGATTCATAGTGAACACAAATAATTTACATTAGCATCCACTAGATTTGTAGTTCTTGAAATAGGCACTGGTATATAAAGGGAATAGTTTGCTTTCAAGATTTGCAGTCGTAACTAGTGTTGCAGAACTCAGAACTTGGCAAAAAATCAGCAAGGGCCAGAAATCATCGACTTTGTAAAACTTGCCAAAAACTGCCGAGCAATAAAAGATGAGTTAGAAAATCCGAGGCAAAAAATTTGTCACTCAAGTGACTTTTTTGCTGCAAAATAATTGGCAAAAAATTGGCTGACTCATGATTTTGGAAATTATTTACAGACAGTAAAAATTTCTGATGACTTGGTTCAGGCAGAACTCCTCAATTAATTGATAACTACCCGATTAATCAGTGATTTCTGCAACACTGGCCCTCACTAAATCTATATTTTGTATGGTCTAGATTCTGAAGCTATGTTGCACGCGCTTTCGGGATTGGGAGACAGGTTTTGGGGATAGTTGAAATTACTTTCAAATTTCCAGGGGATGATAAAAAATATTAATAAAGTTGAAAATACTTAAAAAATGCAAAAAATTCCAAATCTCCAAACAAACTACCTAGGAATTAAAAAAAATTAAACACGGTACACGAYACATGATACAACTATACATGATAAATACCATTCAACTTATTTATCATTTGRTAAATCYGAGCAACTACACAGTTGAAAATGGCAGAGCACTTAAAATATCTAGTCCGAACTGGCAAAATGTCTAGATACCAAAATATGTGCTCAGATATTTAAATTATGATTTTCTGCTTCAAGGTTSCTGAAGGATTTCATTTCTTTGTTCAAGAGAACAGGTGCATGCCTTCACTGCATCCCCAGGTGCTGAAAAGATGGTCAGCTACTTTGGTGTAGCTACCCTTTAAAAATGGCTGCAAAGGTTGAATAGCCATTGCCCTTGGAACACCAGTATTGAACTGTGTCACAAATCATAGTAAGGGYTTGATTGCAACCTTCTCTCTTTTCATTTTTAAAATTTCAAARGCCTACAAAGAGGTTAAATGATACATACACGATAAATTGATCATGGACTAAATTAATGAACAATTCCACTTGAACCAAAAACATAATCAGTAGAAATGATGCCATTTTTGATTCCATAAAAATTAGAACCTAGATACGACATCGTAAAATGATAAATTATTTAATAAAAATGAGCAAGTACATAGTCCTAAATGGTAAAATTACCATCAATATACACTGTACGAAATTGGCAAAATGCCCATATTAATACACAGTACCAAATGGGAAAATGCCTGAAAATAGTACAGTCTCAAATGCCTGAAAATAATAGTCTCAAATGACAAAATGCTTAAAATATATGCTCACTTCTAAGTTCTAATACTGAATAGCCTGAAGCTGCTCATAAATTACAATCTTTTGCTTCAGGGTTGTCCAAAAACACCTAGAGATTCACTAAAGGTTCTGTTGCATCATCATCATGATTCATAAGTGCCCTGCAATTCAGTGTTATCCAATGTTATGCCAACCAAGCCTGTATATGGTGCTAATGTACCATCATCCCGTTGATCTATGAAACCTACATCTGTGCTGCATGTCCCTGTAAATACTCAGGTGCTTTCCTTGAACAAAAGCGAAGACTGCTATGCATGTAAACAAGTTTTTCACTCTCTTAGAGGAAAGCTTGTTCCTCTTAATGGAGTGGATAAACTATAATGGACTAGTTCCTTTTTGACATTTGCAGTTGAGGAACTGGGAACCTGAGATAACAAATGTTAGCGAGGCGACAGATCTCTGGAGCTTTGTCCCCATGCACCATCCACCATCCAATGGGATTCTTCTACTCCATAAGCCTCTCCTCCTCCCTTGCAATAGTAGAGTAAGTGGGTTACTGAGTGTAGCCAAATTAATAAACTGTTCTCGAATTAAATTCGCTTCTTCGAGACTATCCATCTTTGTTATAGCATCAACAAATCTTCATCTCATCTCTTGATCATCTAGTGGTGCAATTCTGCCTGGCCTCTACTCATACCACTTCAGATTATCTGCATAAGCAACAGTATGAAGAGGGGAGTATAACCTTTTTTTCTTCTTCTATATCAAATTTTGGGGTTCATTAAATGACTCCAAAGAGGGGTCTCTCTGATAGATGAATAACTTTATCTTGCCAGATATGATGTTGATTGCCTCATATATTTTGCCAAGACTAAGGGAATTTGAATTTGCATACCTGATCATCTCCACTATTAAAGATGTAAAAGAGAATATATTTGCATTCAACTCACCAATCATCATTTGAAATTGATTGTTTTACTTTCCTAGCTTTCACTGTTTTAACTTCCCCCTATGTTGACCATTCAATACTAATAACAATAGTTTGTAAGGTTGTCTGCACCTCAAACATGTGCTTTAGAAGAATGGAATAGGTGGACTATCTTGTATCTGCTGGTTTCAAGAGTTTTTTTGCACGCATCCTATAGATAGCCAAATAGGCATGGTGGTTGAAAATGAACATTTGTACCTCTCTTGCAACTAAGCTTTTTGATTGCATCCTTCAATACCTTGAATTTGAATGACACCTTCTTTGTATTTCCAGTACAATCAATTGCCTTTAAGAACTCGGGCCCTTATAGAAAAGTGACAATAATGTCTAACAAGGGTCTTTGTTTAGTATCTGTCCAACCATCCATCACAATTAAGCACCCTTACACAACATTATTCTTCAAATGTTGTTGTTCTCACTTTATTGTAACTTGGTTGTATAAATCCGGACCTAACAGCTATGATTTTCCTCACCATTTCCTTGTAGAAAGGAGAATGGGTGGCATTAAATGCAATTCTATAGGCCATGAAAAATTTAGCAATCACATTCTTTGTCTCCTCTCCACGTTGGACATTGTACATTTCTACAAAATTTTGCTTTATTGCGGAACTCCTCTCTGAAATCGAAGACACCCCTACACATTGGCATGGTAGTCCATGAAGCCCACAAATCGAGTTGTAAAAAATACTGCTAGAGTCCAATATATCCTCCTCCTTTGATAAGAGGCAATCAGAGTGATGAATACCAGCAAAGCAGCAGACTATGAGGGGTTTCAGGCTGAGTTCTTCAAACATGGTTTTCATGCCCTCAATGATCACCTTGTTGGCCTATTTAATCATCTTGTCAGCATTGGCTTCCCACAGAATTGGGCCCATCCCACTTTTTACTGGATTCACCAATGGGGTTCCAATGTAGATCCTCACAATTATAGGACGATCATGTTGGTCATACTTTCTCAAAACTCTATGCCATTGACCTCCATTCGAAGCTTTCTTAGGAGCTTGAGTGGAGACACCTTCAGGCTAGAGGGTAGGCTAGTTTCTAACTCACTTATTAGACCATTGATCACATCCTTTCACTTTGAGCCATCATCAAGGAGGGGAGACACTGCTCTTCTAAAGTATATTGTGCTTTGTAGACTTTCAAAAAGCGTTTGGCTCGGTCCCATGAGAGGCCCTATTCCAAAGTCTTAGAGACATTGGCATTTTTGAGATTCTCATGGAAGCCATCATGCGCTTATACGAGTCTGCCTGGGCTGTCTCCACACGACACATGGAGTGGAAAATTTCATTAGGAGCACTATCATGGTCAACCGTCAAACAAGGGTGCCCACTATCTCCAACCTTGTTTGGGATCTACATCGATGAGTTAGGAGTCTTTCCTCCATGAGCATATATAGGATGATGACAAGTGCCTTCTCCACCAAGTTTTGATTTCTATTCTTGTTTTTATCAATCATGTGATCCTTTAGCCTCTTCCCTTGAGGGCCTATAATAATAGTGGACACATTGGCCCTTTTTTGTGACCTTTGGCAATTGACGATTAACTTGGGTAAAACCAAGGTTATGATCTTCAATGGGTTGAAAAAGCTCTTTTCAGATGACCATATCTTTGACAGAGGGGAGGAGATCAAGATTACCAGCTCATACACATATTTGGGGGTTTAGTTCTCAAAGCCTTGTTTCAGTTTGAGGCATGCTCTTTAGCCCCAGGTCAACAAGGGCCAAAATTCCTTAGCCCCGCTTGAGAGACGGTGTTTTTGACGTCATTTCTAGTACATCTCATCTGAGATGTCTCATGGATTCCATTATCTGGCCCATAATGCTTTATGGTTTGAAGGTTGGGGGGGCTTGTTTGTTAGAGTCTAACCAGGTCACGATTGAGAGGGTGCAAACTCTTCTCCTTCAACACTTCAGATGCAAATAGAGAGTCTCCACACCCATCATCCTTGTTGAGTTCGGGGCCCACCCCCTCCGCCTTGAGACTGTTTTTAGACTGGTCTCACTCCTTCATTGTGTTTGGGGCTATGTTGACTCAACGATGGGTCACGATTGGTACTTGTACTGGGCCTACTATTCTTTAGAGTCCATTGCTTTGGCTAGCCCTCCCATACGATCTTGTGTTTGGTTTGTGGGGGTCTTGGATCTTTTGGAGTTTGCAGATATTTTGATAGACCACCTCCCTCCATTTAAATACTCACTTGATGCACCTGGCTGCCTCCTACCTATTAAGCATGAGTTGAATAGGAACATTTATGATGACATCTATTGGTAGTGTACTCAGATCACTTTGACAAATCCACTGGGCGAGTTATGCTCAAAGATGGCCTTTTATGCAGAGAACTTCATGGAGTTGAGGGACAAACTCATTGTTTGACCTTCACACACATGCCATCACTAGATGCATGCTCTCTGCATCCCCCTAGGTCAGTGTAGAGTGGGTTCATATAGACTTCGGGTGGAGGCAAAGCGCTAGCACGACTGATTGAACAAAATTTGCCAGCTGTGCCATCTTTTGGAGGTTGAGATTGAGGATAATTTCATTTTTCGGTGCCCCATTCATTATGTGAGATCCAAGGATGGTTCCATTCTCTGTTCAGGGAGTCACTGACTCTTTCTAGTTTCTTTCAGTTCTCCAACTAGTGCTACCTAGTTCTATAAATGCAGGAGGCCCTCATACCTTGGTCCCAGATTCTTTGGCCACCCCATAGACTAGCCTCGACTTGGTTGATCACTTTCTTCTTTATGGTGCTTTCTTATTCCATGGGTACCAAGAGACAAATCACTAGCAGTGTGGCTCCTGGTTCCAGATCAGTGCAGGCTCGGGGGGCTATCCTACTTCCTAGGGAACCCAATGTAGTTGATGTTCTAGATCCCATATCATCAGTGAAATGATACCACCCAGGCCTCAGCAGCAGGTGATCTTGTCCAGGCAGTGGCACAGTGCATAGTGAATTATCTTCCAGCGCCTCTTCTAGACTACATTCTATCTTGAGTTTCCTCCATTCAACTTTGAATGTTTAGGGAGCAAGTTCTAGTTGATGCTGACCTGCTTGCATTATTTGTATTCCAAATGCTGGGTCAATTTCTCTGATATCTGTTTTCTGCTATCAATGCTCAGTTTGTTTTAGCTTAGAGCTTGTGCTTGGATCATCTTAACTTAGAGCAGTACTTTTTTTTACTTTCTGCATCTCACTTTATTTAGGTGCCATTTTCTGTGCTCCCACTATGTATTGGCACTATTGTACTCAACACAACTTTTGTAGTCATTTGTCGGACATTAATAAAATGATCTTATTCGATCTTATCTTATCTCTTTGTTTAGAGCTTTCTTCATAGGACCTGTTGCCGTCCTAATACACACCTACAAACGTGGAGAAGTCTCCAACCCACTTGGTGTGTCYTTGGAGGCACAAACCTCAATCCAGACCCATTGTCACCTCAATCGGGATTCCTTCCGTCTAGGCTCACTCCTAGGGAAGCCAAGGGGGGTAGACCCTATCAAATTATGTGAAGGTTTTGTTAAATGTTCTAGGAATTAATTAATTTGTTGATTAGAGAGACCCAGCCCAATGAGAATCAATCATGCAAGATGCAGTTCTTTCAATGACAGGCAAAGCTTTATTTTACCAAACAACAATTAGACCAGTGCCTAAAGATTATTAAATTCCACTTATTGAACAAATATTCACAAAAAAAGTATCTTTACAACTTGAAATAAAAGAAATTTATCCACACAATGATTCGCAAAATAACTTTACATATAAACAATTACTTCCCAAAGAATTAAAGAATGCTTGAAAAATAATGTGAATAACTTGCAGAAAATAAATAGAATGTAAAATAAATTGCTGAAATAAAATTGCAAGTGTTTAGATTGCTTATAGTCAATTTTAAGTTTCTTTTTAGCTTAGTGGTTTAGATGTGAGGAGTTGCAAGCCTAAGCTAGATGACTGCCCCAAGTCCTTATCCCTTAACCAAGAGGAAATGCTGGGTGTTCAATAAGAAGAACAACAAGGTTCTCCCCTAGCTCCACAAGTCAAGTCCAAAGTGCTTGGGTGCTCAACAAGGAGGATGTAATAGACAAAAGTCTAATGTTGGTATTAAAATGCATTGTAGACAGATGTATTATATATATAGAATGAATTTAGTGTCTCATGTTACAATGAGGCCCCTGCTTATATAGTAGGCAAGGTGCCCTTTGAACTTTCACATGAAGAGTCGTGTCTTTTTGATAAGACACATCCTTACATCTTTTCATAATATAATTATATATTATTATGTTTGTTACATTGTTGCCCTCTTAACGAATGCTTTGTCCTCAAAGCATAATGAAAATATTTTTTTTTCAAGCTAAGCCTAAGGGTTTTTTTAATTTTATTTTTGGTTTATAATCTTCACCCATCACCGTACGGTTCGAGTCGTACAGAACTGTACGGACGCATCGTATCCTCTTAATGATTACGCGAACGCAAGCCAACAACCAATTCTCAGGCATATTGATGAATTTTGAAGGCCTGCAACTAAATAGTCAATGGCGGGTTGAACAATTGTATATTCTGCGTTTTTGATAAGGCCATGTGGCCGGGCACCCGTGTTAACAAAATGTTGGGCGTCCCTTTCCATTTTAATGATACCATCCTTTCCATTTTGATGATTGTTATATGGATAAATTGCAGCTGCATCTGCATCCTCTACATGTCTGGTTTGTTGCTTGAGGAATTCTAGGTTATTGTCTGTCTTAATAATTTCTTCTATAGCCGACCGATTCTTAGGAACAAAAGACAATGTATCCTCTACTATAATCGCTTCTGCCTCACAATGAATTCCTTCCATTTCCTTTGTCATTATCAGATCGGTATGCACATCTTCTGTGTGGTGCAATTCTTTAACAAAATCTCGATCATATAWGAAATCAGACGCGAGAATTGTAACTGGATCCGGCATGAATCTGTTTGAAATTGGGCAGAAAAATTGTTTGGGTATTTCTTCATATTTTTCGCTACCATGAATATGTTGACTTGGAGATGGGGTTCTGCTTCCACTATAATTTTGAGATTTAAATGCACTTGCTTCTTTCAAGACAGACTTGAATTCAATCTCTTGATCTTCGTTCTCCTTTACATCTCGACAATCTTCACCACTCTCAAGTTTTTCTGAGGCCTCACGGACTTGGCCTTCGGCATTTACGAAACTAGTGACTTTCTGATTTTCCTTGTTCGAACATTCTTCATTGCTGGTTTTCTTTATGTCAAGGTCTGCTTCTATTGTAGGTGCCAAATCCAGTGTTTCAAAAACCCTTAGCGATTTTATAATTATTTTTCTCATTTCCTGTAATAATTTTCATTGAGTTTTGTGGAATTCCAATACTTCATGGAAATATGTCCATGACTTCAGGACCTAAGCTTAATGGACAGATTGTGCAGCTGTTGACGGCCAGAAGGTCGAATAGCTCTGATACCACTGTAATAGACAAAAGTCTAATGTTGGTATTAAAATGTATTGTAGACAGATGTATTATATATATAGAATGAATTTAGTGTCCTATGTTACAATGAGGGTCCTGCTTATATAGTAGGTAAGGTGCCCTTTGAACTTTCACATGAAGAGTCATGTCTCTTTGATAAGACACATCCTTACATCTTTTCTTAATATAATTATATATTATTATGTTTGTTACAAAGGACACTTAGTGCCGTGAAAGCCGTGAAACTGTTCTCGACTTCAACCCTTTCTAGCCTCCACAAGTCACCTTATTTTAATGGCCAAACAATAATGGAGGATGGGTGCCTAATTAAACTATCCACTCAATCCTTTTCCCTTTCTTGTTATCCAAGATCCACAAAGTGGCAAGGGGAGGGAATACGGGGCAAAGGTGGGGTAAATTTTATTTACTTTGCACAAGTGAAATTTTAAGCACTAGCCAACACGATTTTGCAGGATGACATAGCCACTCACATGCAAGGTGTGGGAAAACAAAAATTGATTAAAATAAATAACTTAAACAAGTTAATCACACTACTTTGGCACAAGGTGGAGGACAAAGCCTTTCGATTTTGTGGCAAAGGTGGACAAAATTAATTAAAGCAAAAATAAAAAAAAGTTTCTAATCCTAGCCGCCGCGATTTTGCAAGGATGGCAGAGCCAAACACAATGCAAGGTGTGGAAAAACAATTAAAATTAATTTATAGATTTTAAACTTGGAAAGGAAAAGAAAGTGCAAGCCCAAGAGACTCTCTTGGACTGCTTACAATAGTTTTAGAAAGTGAGAGAGAGAGGGGTTTTGCACCAGAGCTTGTAGATGTCGTTTTGAGCTTTTAGTAGCCTATTTTGGACAAYACCTCCTCTTTTTATGATGAAAACCTGCATAAAACAACAAATAAAGCTTGCTGGAAAATGCTAAAAATCATCACAAAATATTAGTTTTGAGTTAGCATATGTACAAAAATATTTACAAAAAATTATCTGAAGTTAAAGATTGAATTTTTTAGCAAGATTTGAATGATAATATGAGCAGAAAATAAGTAAATAGAAGGTTGAAATTAAAACAAAAAATTATATGGGGTAGAATGAAGCCTTTGGAGTTCTTCATCCAAGCTTTGGCAACTTGCAAATATGTAAACTCTTGCTACACAATGAGGCAAGAAGGTGAGATCTTTTAAAAAGCCTACAAAATACTTTGCAAACACTAATAGAAACAAATCACATAAACCTATAACAATACTACTACAGATTTATCTTTAGCAAAATACTTTGCTTAGGGTTTTTCAAGTAAAACAATGTGAAAACAAGAATAAACAAAATCTACAATGTTACCTTACCAAGAGAAAATACCATACAAGAGAACCAAGAATACACCAAGAGAACACCATAGAACACCAAGAGATCCTCCAAAGATTCACTTTATTACTCCAAGAAAGGTTACCAAATGGCCTAAAAAATCGAGAGAGAGAGAGAGAGAGATTTTGGCATAATAGAGTTGCTGTGAAAAACTCATCTCAAAATGAGGAGATAGGGCTTCCTTTTAAAGGAGGGAGAGAGGAGAGACCCCTCTTGGATGAGTTACAAGTGTCACCCATCCAAGGAAGAGATACTTTTAGGGTTTTGGTAGTGAGTTAGGGTTTGAGGGGTGAGATGGGAAGGGGGAGAACCCCTTTACACTTGTTCAAACATGAAGTTAGGCTATAAGAAGGGCGCACTTAGGGTTTTAACACTTTTTTCACTTTAATTTTTACTTTCCCCTAAGTTCATGAGGAAGGGGGGCACACTTTTCACTAGGGAGACTCACTTTTGGTTGTTGTCTTGGCATGGGGGGGTCTTCTAAGTGGATTTTCACTTTTCCAATTTAGGAAATACATTAGAAATCATTTCCCCACTTTCTCTTGTGACTTTAGACATTTTTACAATTTTTGGCTTTTTTACTTTAGCGAATTATTTGCCGACCTTTGACCGACTTGGACTCCTCATGGACAATGACCTAGCAAAACTTGTGCAATTGAGCTGAAACTTGGTCCAAGGGTGTAGGGGGTCATAAGCCATTTGTTTTGAGTACTCACACCCCTATACAAAATCTACAAGGACCAAATTTTTACATTTTTCATAAAAAATAATTAAAATTTCCAATTTACGGAAAATTTTAATTATTAAAAAAATCCTATCAAAACCTAACGGAATTCCGCAAGACTTTAGGAGATGTTTAGCATGGTCATTTACAACATTTCTAAACCTTAGTCACCCAATGGGCTCGATCATTACAACGCCTTTCACCATTTTGGAGGATTATTGAGTGAAAAACTCAATGGTAATTAAAATCGTCGGAAAGCAAGATTAATTACCTGAGGAAAAAAACACTTGATGAAAGGACTTCCCTAATGATAAAGTCCTTGGAAACTAAATAAAAATTGACCCATGCTAACATATTACAAAATTATCCCCCGCAGGGGAGCGAACATTCCGTGTACATAGAAAGAAGTGCTGGGGGCAAAATTGTCCTTCTGATCCATAAGTATTCAAACTTGTTGTACCACAAGGTACATATCTTCATGGTACATGACGTTGACACCTAGTTGAAATAGGTGGTCAACAAGACCTAGGTTTCCTCCTATGGTATGGTGAAAGTGCTCCCGTATAAAAGAGTATTGTAGAGAGTTGGTTAGGTAATTATTAAGGGAGGATAAAGGGCCTTGCTCTAAAAGGACAACTTCCCTTGATCTCATCATAGACATGACATAGAGCAGCTCTGATTCTACTTCAATAGAGTTGAGTCTCTAGATTGTCTTATTTAACAATCTCGTTTCTCCCTCAATTGTGGCTGATGTGACTCTACCTGAAACTGGCCTCTAAGAAATTTGTACACATATGAAATGTTTTGCAACTTACAAGTATCTAAGGTGGTAATGATATTGTTAACAACGTGCTGTAAGTGCATATGATACATGTTGTGTTTGCATGACAAGTCTTGGGAGGTCAAAACCATTCGATGTGAACATAGACCTGATATTGACATTCTGTAGCAGTAGCATTGTTCTTTTCTTTATAGAGGTTTAGATTCAGTACATTAAGGTAGAATATGATGGAGGCGGATGATTAATGGAGATGCTTATTGTTTGCTGAAGAAAAAAGACCTCGACATACAATTGTTTGAAAACTTTCAATTACTGTGAGCTGAGGGGATGCCAAGCATGGCTGCCCGGTATAATAGTTTTAAACTCTGTCCAACTCTCAGCATCTACTGTCTGCTTACAAAAATTATTTGAGAAGGCCCTGCCAATGTGAGCCTATTCCCATATAGGAAGATCTGCCCCCCATATCATGGATCCAGAAAGGACAGTTGGTCAAACAAGACTCAAGAGTATGATAAA
>JASDQU010684724.1:13314-38765 GCA_032191745.1 Picea mariana | reverse complement strand
ACAGGAACCAGCATAGAACCAATGGGTAAAGAAGAAAATTGAACCAAGAAAGAAGTTCGATGTGCCAAAAGAAAAGGAGTCCTTTAAGGAAGCTAGACAAGAATTTTAGAAGGAGGACACAACATCGACTTCAACTGCACAACCATTGAAGGAATCCCTAGAATATGACATACCACCATCGTTGGACCATACCAACGAAACACAACCCAAGGGACAAGTAAGTACAGTGAAAGGATTTTTGAAATCATGCATAAAAGTATTAAGTGATCCTTCATCTGTGAAAATATTGCAAAACATACTAGAGAAATGTAGTAGCGAGACAGAAGAAAAACTAGAACAAAAAAACGTCAATCACCTACACACAAGAAGAAGAACAAGTAGGGAATTTAGACTAAATGCTAACATTGGGGATTTCAATATGGGAGACATTATACTAGACCTAGGATCTGAAGTGAATGTGATACCAAAGAAGACATGGCAATGTATGGGAGAGCCAGCACTGGGATACTCAAATGTTCAATTAAAACTAACAAATCAACATAGATTCCTACCAATAGGTAAACTGAAAGGAGTGATAGTAGATCTGGATGGAGTGCACACTAAAGCAGATTTTGAAGTCATTGAAATAGTAGACGACACAACACCTTACCTGACATTGCTTGGTCTGGATTGGGTGTTTGATAACCATGCCATAATCAATTTGAAAACCAGGAAAATGACATTTGAATTCGAAGAATACAGGCTCATAGCACCACTAGATCCATCAGAAAGGGAGAGGTTCATAGAACCCACTTGCCTGGACTTGGAGGAGATCGACCAGTTGTGCATAACAACCACACGTGATGAGGATTAAGTAAAGCCAACTATAGACGTGGTACTTTGTTGGTGGAACATTGCTTCATGCGCAACAGACTCAAACACCAGGTTACAAAATTGGAAGCAAAGACTACACAAAATATCCATGTGAAGATGTGCAAGAATAGATCGAGTAGTAAGATGGGTAGGCATAGAAATCATAGAACCACCTAGTTTCCATGGAATAAATGATTTAGAAACATTATTGAAACAATATTAAAATGAATTATTAGAAAACTAGCTACTGTTAGCACTTGACTTAGCACTCAAGGCCACACCCGCAAGAGGGTGGGGCGTGTTTATTAAGGTTGGTTGTCATTGACGTCAACCATTTAAGAAAGCCACGTAGCACAAAGGTTTGGGTAATGGACCCAATATTGTTTGATGTAAATATGACTCATTATTTTTTTTTCATGGTTAATAAGAAGTAAATATGGATGAACTCCAAAGTGGTCCCCTTATGGTGAAAGCCCTCACGGGAAGATACTTTGCGGAGTAAGAAAACCCATGCTTAATTGTGGAAAAATGAGATGAAGGACAATGAATTTGTCAGGGAAACTATCCTATATGGATAGTTCTTGTCATGCCATTTCTGGTGGTATGTTGAACATACCATAACTCCTCACGGTTAGAGAGTTATGGCTATGAGAAGTTGGAGACCCTAGGTTTGGGTAATGGACCCAAGTTTGTTTGATGGGTAACGTTATGAATTATGATATATTTTCATATAATACTATTCTATATGGATATTACATGTCTTTCCATTTATGGGGGTATGTGGAACACCACATAACTCCTCACGGTTTGAGAGTTATGGCCTTACGAAGTTGGAGGACCCTCATATGTCATCTAGAAGCCCCAAAAAGTCAAAGTAGTCAAAATGGTTTAAGAGATTTTTAAAGGATAAATAATAAAGTGAAGTGATAAGTGTATTATAATTCAAATTGAATAGAAAATTAATTATTTCAATAATAATTTTAATGGATAAATTAGAAGTGGTTTAACCCTAAAATAATGAAAGTTGGCCAAGTGACCTAGAAGATGTTTTTAAGGAAGCTACTTGGAGAGTATAAATAAGAGGCAAGGATATCTCATTTAACACACACTTGAGCATATTGAATATCTATAGGTGTTTGAGGTAACCAAGGATAGATAAATCAGAATTCTGAGTGAAGGTGAAGAAAATAAGGCTGAAATGCAAGGAAGGATAAATTCCTTTGATGGTGCTTTCTAAGGTATGTTATTTACAGGTCATCTCACCATTTTCGCTATAATTTTTTTTCTATAATGATTTAGATCGTGAAATTGTTATTCCATCAAGAAAACATATCCAAGTATCTGTGGTAAAAAATTAAGCTTTTGGTTCGTTGTATTTTGGGAGTTACACTCCGTGGAAAATAGGGTTTGTGGCTAGTCCTGAAACTAGTCAAAAACAAGTGTTTCGGGTAAAAACGTCATAAATTATTCATAACAGATCCAAATTTAGTGAGACCAAATGTGATAGTTAGGGTACAGTATTTAGTATGACGTGTAATATTTTTAGATCAATTCAGAAAATATTCCGTACAGGGAACGCTCTACAAGTTATCTCTTTAGAATAAGCCAAAATTCAACAAGGTATGTCATTTTTTCTATAAGTCCTTTTCTGAGAGGTTATAAGTAGTGACACTTTGAGGAATTGCATAAGAAACACTGAATAAAATTGTGTATCAGTTTTAGATCTTTATATATTACAGGTACACAGTTATGATTACTTCAAGTTAAGGTTGTTGACTAATCCAAAACTAGTCATGTGAGAGTAAATAAAAGTTTGATGAAAATGCTAATATCTTGTTGTTAAAGTTAATTAAGGTTTGTAGGAATGTGATCATATACACCAAGTCTATTACAGAGATACAAATCATATTTGGATGATGAAATTGATGAGGGATTTTGATTGAGTTACATGGTTGAGACAAGTAGTTGATGAGTTGGCACATACATGAGGTGAATAGTTGATGATGTTGGTTGATGAGTAGTTGAAACATGATTGGTACATACTTGGTACATGGTTGAATGCACTTATTTATGGTACAGGTTGATTATAGGTTGTTTGGTATAGATTGGTGCATGGTTGATGCACTTGTTTATGGTACAGGTTGATTACAAGTTGTTTGGTACAGGTTGGTGCATGGTTGATGCACTTATTTATTGTACAAGTTGATTACAGGTTTAGGTATAGGTTGATGCATGGTTGATGCATGGTTCAGATTTATTGGTACAGATTTACAGTGGTATATCTCACAGTGATAGTGTGATAGTTGTTCCATCATTCTACTTCTACTTCAGAGTGGCAGGACGGGGCAAGGACAGGTGGTTGTAGCAACCTTCTAGTTGTAGCCGGAGAACATAGGGGGTTGTAGCCGGAGAACATAGGGGGTTGTAGCCTCCTTCTAGTTGTAGCCAGAGAATTAGGGAGTTGGAGCTTCCCTCAGGTTGTAGCCTGAGAAACTAGGGGGTTGGAGCCTCCTTCCAGTTGCAGCTGGAAAACAAGGGAAGTTGGTTCTTTCAATGAATGTAATTCTTCAAGACATATAAGAAAAAACATTATGTGGTTTTCGCCTAGTTTGGGTTTCCATGTAAAACACTGGTGTACTGTGTATGTATGTGATTGTTTATTTCTTACTGCTAATTATTGGATAATAATTCTACATTGATATAACAATTGAAGAAAAAAGATTATAATTATGCTATTACTGATTCAACCCCCCTCTCAGTAATCCAACAATTGGTTTCAGAGAAGGTTCCTTCAAAAATCAGTTTAACCACTGAAAGGTAGATCATGGAGAGTACCAACTCGTATAAAAATCGAATACCACAGTTTGATGGACAGAAGTATGCTTTTTGGAGAATAAGGATGAAGACATATATACAGGCACAGGGATTTCATGTTTGACAATCAATTGTAGATGGATACACAACACCAGCAATTCCACCCACAAATGACAAAGAAGTGAAACTCGGTGAGAGTTATTCCAAAGCCAAAAATGCACTTTTGAATGGTCTCAGTGATACGGTATTCACCATAGTTGCACACATTGTAAATCTGCTAAAGAGATTTGGGACAAGCTTCGAAATATTTATGAAGGAGATTCAAAAGTCAAAGAAGCAAAGCTTCAAACTTATAGAGGTCAGTTCGAACAACTAAAAATGAAGGAAAATGAAGATATCGCAACCTACTTCTTACGAGTTGATGAAACAATGAATGCAATCATAGGATTGGGAGAAGAAATCGAAGAATCTATAATTGTTCAAAAGGCACTAATATCTCTTCCTATGATATTCAATACTAAGATATCTACACTAGAAGAAATATCAGATCTAAACTCAATAAGCATGGATGAATTGCATGTAATCTTTACAGCATATGAGATGAGAACTGAACATAAAAATCCATATGTAAAAGAATCATCCTTTAAAGCATCCAAAATATCAAAGCAAAAGAAAAAGTAACAAGAAGAATATAGCAGCAACATCGATGTCTCAGAAGATGATGAAGAAGTGGCCAACTTCGTCGAAAGACTGAACAAGGGAACCAACGATAGGTATAAAGGTAAGCTTACTTTAATTTGTTTTAATTGTGATGGTATTGGACATTTTTCTAACAAATTTCCTCATAATAAAAAGAGAAATGATGAAGGTTACTCAAAAGGAAGACAAACATATAAAGGTAAAATAAATACAAATAAATTTTTCAAGAAAAGCTTTTGCACCAAAGAAGACATCTGATCATCAGATGAAGATGAAGTCAGTGACAGTGAAACAAGGAGAGTTCTATTCATAGAAGTAGAAGACACTGATAAAGAAGAATATGAAGAAGCATATGAAGAAGAAATTGAAGAGTCAGAATTTGACTTTAGAGAATAATTAATGAGTTCCATAGAATTTATCAGAAGAGAAAAGAAGAAAAACAAGAAACTACAAGTAGAACTAGATAAGAAAAAAGACACTCAAGAACTAGAACAAATGATCACAAAATTGAAGGTTCAAATAGAAGAAGATAAAAGAATTGAAGAAGCACTCAAAGGACAGCTAGAAGGAAAGGACAGGATCATCGGAAACCTGGAAGAAGAGATTGTCACACTAAGAAAGCATATTCAAATGAAAAATATGCAGAATAGCTCAAAAGTTCTGGATGACATTATCAGCAGTAAAAAATCTCATCTTAACAAGTACGGACATGGATACAATCAGACAGAAAAGGGATCAAGCTCCAAAACAACAGAGCAAGAAACAAATCCAAAAATCTTTGCAGAAACAATCAAAGGGGATAAAAATATATACAAGGAAGATTATAGGGACACTCCTCCACCGAGAAGATTCAGATTTCATAATCAACAATAGATCGACAGGCCTCAAGAAGAAGAAGGATTCATAAGAGCACCTCATTTCAGAAGATCTTCAACTACCAGGTATCGAGCTATATTTTTTAGTTTATGTTATGCATGTAATAACTTTGGACATAAAGCTATAAATTGCAGAGATAACCATAGGAAAAATAACTACTTTGAGAGCCATACACAAAGGGGTTATTCAAGAATACCTAGTGAAACACAGAGAAGAAGTTACAATAGGTTTGAATCTTTGAGCATTGAAGTGGAATGTTACAAATGTAACAATTTTGGACACATGGCCAAAAATTGCAGAATGGTAGTCCCTCCTAAAGAACCTCAACATAGTCACAAACAAGAACCTTAGAAAACGACATGGATAAGAAAGCAAGATCAATATAGCAATGAAGAATGCACAGTCGCTCTACAAGCTAAACAGAAGAAATGTGATTGGTATGTTGACAGTGAATGTTCAAAACACATGACAGGTGATAGAGACAAGTTTCTTACATTACGAAAGGAAAGAGATGGATCAGTCTCCTTCGAAAATGATGGTTCAGCCAAAATCATTGGAAAAGGCATAGTGCGAACTGGGAACAAGAATGAAAAGGCAGAAAATGTTCTACTAGTAGAAGATATGAAACATAATCTTTTAAGTGTGAGTCAAATGTGTGACCAAGGTCATAAAGTTACTTTCGATTCACAAAAGTGTGAGATAAGAAAATAAGGTTAAGGGAAATTGGTCGCTACAGCTGCAAGAACTTCAAGCAAAATATATGTGTTAAGCGAAATTGGAAATGAAAAGTGTTGTCCAGGAAAGGAAAATAAAAGTTGGCTATGGCACGAAAGAATGGGTCACATGCATTTTGATAACCTTGTCAAAGTTAGCAAAAGAGAAGAAGTCAGAGAAATTCCCAAGATCATGAAACCAACCAACACTTTATGCAAGCATTGCAAACAAGGAAAACAAACAAAGACCAGGTTCAAATCAAAGGAATATTCAACAACAAAACCACTAGAAATTGTGCATACTGATCTAGTTGGACCAACTACAACAAAAGGATTAAAAGGTGAGAGATACTTTATGTTATTAGTTGATGATTATACAAGAATGACTGCAGTTTTCTTTCTTAAGAACAAGTTAGAAGCTTTTGAAAACTTCAATATCTAGAAGGAAATGGTTGAAAATGAGATGGATTCAAGAATCAATTGCTTAAAACCGGATAATGAAGGAGAATTCACCTCAAAGGAATTTATGAACTACTGCAACAATCATGGAATAAAAAGAGAATTCTCCATTGCTAGGACACCTCAACAGATTGGAGTTGTTGAAAGAAAGAATAGGACAGTACAAGAAATGGCTCGAATAATGATAATGGATTCAAAGTTGAGATATATTTTTTGGACACAGGAAGCGCATACAACAGTTCACATTCAAAACAAAGTAATTCTCAGAAACAACACTAATAAAACTCCCTACGAGCTATGGAAAGGAAGACCAGCAAATGTGAAGCAATTCAGAGTTTTTGGAAGCAAATGCTACATCAAAAGAGAAGATGACAGAATGGGAAAGTTTGACTTTCGTGTGGAGAAATGAATACTTGTTGGTTACTCAAGTACAAGGAAAGCATACAAGTGTTACAATCTAAGATTAAACAAAGTTGTGGAAAGCATCAACATAACAATTGATGAAACAGGCAGACTAGAATCAAAGGAAGAAAAAAACAAGTCAATGGAACAACTTTTTGAAGAAGAAGATGAAAAATAAGTACAAGAGGAAGATGAAGATGAAGAGAATTTGACAAAAGAAGAAGAGCAATTTCAACAAGTATCTCCAAAGACACCTAGCAAACGAGTACAAAAGAATCATTCTTCAGATCAGATTATTGAAAACAAATATGCAGGGGTTGTGACTAGAAGAAAAATCCCTTCACCAGAACAAACACACCTAGCACTCTTATCCACAATTGAACCAAACTATTTTGAAGAAGCCAACAAGGATGAATTTTGGAATAAGGCCATGGATGAAGCATTGGATCAAATAGAGAAAAATGACACTTGGGAATTGGTTTCAAGACCAAAGAATAAGAATGTGATCTGTACAAAATGGATTTTCAGGAATAAATTGAATGAATATGGACAGGTTGCAAGGAACAAAGCTAGATTGGTATGTAAAGGATATGCACAGATTAAAGGAATCGACTTTGAAGAGACATTTGCCCCAGTTGCCAGAATGGAAGCAATCCATTTGCTTTTAGCTTATGCATGCTCCAAAAATGTTAAAGTATATCAGATGGACGTAAAATCAACTTTTTTGAATGGGGAACTTGAAGAAGAAGTCTACATTGAACAACCAGAAGGATTTCAGTTGTCAGAGAACAAAGACTATGTGTGTAAATTAAAGAAGGCCTTGTATGGTCTAAAATAGGCTCCTAGAGCATGGTACTCTAGACTAGATAAGTATCTGCAGCAGGTAGGGTTCAGAAAAGGAAGTGCAAACAACAACCTCTACATTAAGGTAAGTCAAGGTAATATTTTATTAATTGAAGTTTATGTTGATGATATTATTTTTGGAAGTGATGATGACAGGTTAAGCCACAAATTTGCAAAAGACGTGCATAATGAATTTGAAATTTCGTTACTTGGAGAACTATCCTTATTTCTGGGACTTTAGATACATCAAAGCAACCAAGGAATTTTTATTTCTCAAACCAAGTATATCAGAGAAATGCTAAAGAGGTTCGGAATGGAAGATTGTCAACTAGTTATGACTCCCATGCAAACCAATTGTAAGTTGAGCAAAGATGATGATTGAAAGTCTACAGATCAGAGGCAATATAGGTCAATGATTGACAACCTACTATATGTGACAACATCTAGACCAGATGTAATGCAGGCAGTTGGACAAGTGGCACGATTTCAAGCAACACCAAAGGAATCACATATACTAGCAGTAAAGAGGATCTTCAGATATCTCAAAGGAACAAAAGTGTTTGGATTATGGTATCCAAAAGGAAAAGATCTATTACTTATTACTTACACAGATGCAGATTGGTCAGGTTGTATTGATGACCGATGAAGCACTAGTGGAGAAAAATTCTACATAGGTGAGTGTTTGGTATCATGGTTAAGAAAGAAACAATCATCAATATCCCTATCTACAGCCGAGGCAGAGTATATTGCAGCAACAACATGTTGTACACAGGTTCTTTGGATGAAACAAACTTTGAAAGATATACAGGTTGAGTATGATGAGCCCATTCCAATATATTGTGATAATACAAGTTCCATCAGTATCTCAAAAAACCCGGTGGTGCACTCCAAGATGAAGCACATTCCAATTAAGTATCACTTTCTACGAGAACAGGTTGCCAAAAAGAACATCAAAGTTGAGTATGTGGGCACAAAAGAACAAGTGGAAGACATATTTACAAAACCACTTCCACAGGAAGCCTTTGAATAGCTTCGCCAAAGAATTGGAGTTATTTCTACTCCAAAATGAATGTTTTTTTAATGCTTTTTGAATGCTTATCTTATATGTTTTAGATGTACACGAGGAAAGACCATAAGAGGACAGTTCAGTTAGGGGGAGCAGCCCCAGATGGAAAGATACCTTTGGCATTGATGACAAAGGGGGAGAGATTTATCAGATGTAGAGGACAAAGGCATGGTTCCAGGGGGAGCAGATTTATCAGATGCAGAGGACAGAGGCATGGTTCCAGGGGGAGCATGAGTGATATGATTTCATTATTTCATCAGATTTTTTCCATCAAGGCCAAAGGGGGAGATTGTTGATTAAGGTTGGTTGTCATTGACGTCAACCCTTGAAGAAAGCCCCATAGCACAAAGGCTTGGGTAATGGACCCAATATTTTTTGATGTAAATATGACTCATTATTTTTTTTTCATGGTTAATAAAAAGTAAATATGAATGAACTCCAAAGTGGTCCCCTTACGATGAAAGCCCTCACGGGAAGATGCTTTGCAGAGTAAGAGAACCCATGGTTAATTGTGGAATAATGAGATGAAGGACAGTGAATTTGTCAGGGAAAATATCCTATATGGATAGTTCTTGTCATCCCATTTCCGTTGGTATGTGGAACGTAACATAACTCCTCACGGTTAGAGACTTATGGCTATGAGAAGTTGGAGACCCCAGGTTTGGGTAATGGACCCAAGTTTGTTTGATGGGTAAAGTTATGTGTTATGATATATTTTCAGATAATACTATTCTATATGGATAGTACATGTCATGCCATTTCTGGTGTTATGTGGAACGTCACATAACTCATCACGGTTTGAGAGTTATGGCCTTACGAAGTTGGAGGACCCTCATATGTCATATAGAAGCCCCAAAAGGTCAAAGTAGTCAAAGTGGTTTAAGAGATTTTTAAAGGATAAATAATAAAGTAAAGTGATGACTGTATTATAATTCAAATTTAATACAAAATAAATTATTTCAATAATAATTTTAATGGAGAAATTAGAAGTGGGTTAACCCTAAAATAAGGAAAGTCAGCCAAGTGACCTAGAAGATGTTTTTAAGGAAGCTACTTGGAGAGTATAAATAAGAGGCAAGGCTCTCTCATTTAACACACACTTGAGAATATTGAATATCTATAGGAGTCTGAGGTAACTAAGGATATCTAAACCGGAATTCTGAGTGAAGGTGAAGAAAATAAGGCCGAAATGCAAGGAAGGATAAATTCTTTTGATGGTGCATTCTAAGGTATGTTATTTACAGGTCATCTCACCATTTTCGCTATAAATTTTTTTCTGTAATGATTCAGACCGTGAAATTTCTATTCCATTGAGAAAACATATCCAAGTATCTGTGGTAAAAAATTTAGCTTTTGGGTCGTTGTATTTTGGGAGTTACACTCTGTGAAAAATAGGGTTTGTGGATAGTCTTGAAACTAGTCAAAAATAGGTGTTTCGGGTAAAAACATCATAACTTATTCATAAAATATTCAAATTTAGTGAGAGAAAATATTTTGGTTATGGTAAAGTATTTATTATTCATTGTAATAGTTTTATATCCATTCAGAAAATATTCCATGCGGGGCACACTCTACAAGGTCACTCTCTAGAATAAGCCATAATTCAGATAGGTATGCCATTTTTGCTATAACTCATTTTCTGAGAGGTTCCAAGTAGTGACACTTGGAGGAATTTCATAAAACACACTGAAGAACATTTTTTATCAGTTTCAAAACTTTATACATTACAGGTACAAAGTTATGATTACTTCAAGTTAGGGTTGTTGACCAATCCAAAACTAGGCATGTGAGACTAAATAAAAGTTTGATGAAAATGCTAGTCTCTTTTTGTTAAAGTTGATTAAGCTTTTAAGGAATGTGATCATATACACTAGGTATATTACAGAGCTACAAATCATATTTGGATGATGAAATTGATGAGGGATTTTGGTTGAGTTACATGTTGATTACATAGTTGAGACAAGTAGTTGATGAGTTGGCACATACATGAGGTGCATAGTTCATGATGTTGGTTGATGAGTAGTTGACACATGGTTGGTACATACTTGGTACATGGTTGAATGCACTTGTTTATGGTACAGTTTGATTACAGGTTGTTTGGTATAGGTTGTTGCATGGTTGATGCACTTGTTTATGGTACAAGTTGATTACAAGTTGAGGTACAGGTTGATGCATGGTTGATGCATGGTTCAGATTTATTGGTATATATTTACAGCAGTATATATCAAAGTGATAGTGTGATAGTGGTTCCATCATTCTACTTCTACTTCAGGGTGGTAGGACGGGGCAAGGACAGGTGGTTGTAGCCACCTTCCAGTTGTAGCCGGAGAACATAGGGGGTTGTAGCCTCCTTCTGGTTGTAGACAGAGAATTGGGGAGTTGGAGCTTCCCTCAAGTTGTAGCCTCCTTCCAGTTGTAGCTAGAAAACAAAGGAAGTTGGTGCTTCCAATGAATGTAATTCTTCAAGACATATAAGAAAAAACATTCCGTGGATTTCTCCCGATTTGGGTTTCCACGTAAAACACTGGTGTATTGTGTATGCATGTGATTGTTTATTTCTTACTGCTCATTATTGGATAATAATTCTACATTGATATAACAATTGAAGAAAAAGGATTATAATTACACTATTACTAATTCACCCCCTCTCTCAGTAATCCAACAGGGCACACATAAAGAGACCATCACAGACTGGTATCAATGTAAGTGACTACTGTGCATAAGGTTCGGCGCAGAACATGAATACAACAAACAACATAAATACGAAGGACAAGAGGCACCAGCGGAACACTTGGTGAAGTGAAAAACACTATGGAAAATGACACCACCAGAGGAATGGCCTCATCACTTCATACATACTTTAGAGGGCATACCAGCGAACTGGTATACAAACCAAGAAGTGCACAAAGGAACTACAACATGGAGGACATTGCAACAAAACTTCATGATCACTTTCTCATTCAAGCATGAGAACCCCAACATATATGCAGCCCTCAAATGAATCAGAGGAGTAATATTCATCAAAGAAACAGAAATAGAATTTATCACAAAAGAGCAACAATGGAATAAACACATAGTCAAGGAACTATTGTCATGTTACCATGTACATTAGGAATCACCAAATGAAGATGATCCACACAATATTTAGATCAAAGAAGTAGAAGGCGAAAGAGATGAGGAAGGACCACCCATAGAATAAGAAGTCATTTCCGTGCCAATGAAGGTAAAGAAATTTAACATCAAGACAACTGAGCAGCCCAAAATGGCCAGCATTGGAGACTACTAGGATGAGCAGAGAGTAGAAAGCATCACTGAGTTGTTACATGAATATAGTAACCTTTTCTGCACAACATTTACAGAGATGAAGGGTATAGCTGAAGAATTAGGAGAGATGAAGATACCACTAAGACTTGAAGTGAGACCTATTAGACAGTGACCCTACAGATTGAACCCCATAGATAAACATAAAGTTAAATATGAGATAGACAGGATGCTCGAAGGCAGCATCATTGAACCAGTTGAAGAATCATAATGGATAAGCCCGATGGTAGTACAAGACAAGAAAAAAGGAAGAGGGATCAGGATATGCATCGACTTATGGAAGTTGAATGATGCATGCCTACATGACCTATTCCATAAACTATTCACGGATGAAGTGTTAGAGAATGGACATGAAGCTTACTCATTCACTGATGGATTCTCAAGCTACCTTCAAATTAAGATAACACAAGAGGACAGAAACAATACCACATTTGCGATGGAATGGGGATCTTATCAGTACACAGTCATGCCATTTGGACTGAAGAATGCACCTGCAATATTCCCCAGAGTGGTCATTGCAGGATTTAAGGAATTCATCCATCAGTTCCTCGAATTATACTTGGATGAATGGATAGTTTATATTATGTTGAAAAACCATGTGGAAGTTTTATGACTAATGTTAGAGATATGTAGACAATGCCAGATATCACTGAATATCAAGAAATGCATATTTGGAACACCGTTTGGGATACTATTGGGCCATATAGTATGCAAACAAGGCTTGTTAGTGGATCTGGCCAAGATCGCAGTCATTGTAAACTTACCAGCACAAAAAAAAAAATTGTCATCTCAGAGAAACGTTAGGGCACACATGATACTATAGGAAATTCATCAAAGGGTATGCGTAGATCACAACACCACTAGAAAAACTGTTAAGCAAAGATACAAAGTATTAATGGAACGATGAGTGTCAACATGGTCTAGATAACCTGAAGGAAAATATGGCTACTGCACTGATATTAGTATTTCTAGACTAGGAAAATACATTCCATGTGCATGTAGATGCATCAATGATAGCACTGGGAGCTATATTAGAGCAACCAGGAGTAGGAGACTTGGATCACCCGATAGCGTTCACAAGAAGAAAGTTATCAGACTCGGAACAGAATTATAACATGACAAAAAGAGAGGGCCTAGCCATGGTTTATGCATTGCAAAAGTTCAAACATTACCTATTGGGAGAACACTTAAAGATGTTTATAGATCACTCAACCCTGAAATACCTAGTCAACAAGCCAGTGTTGTGGGGGAGAATATGTTGATGGTTACTGCTATTTAAAGAATTTTTTTTTGAAGTAATAGTTAAACCAACAAAACTGAATGCAAGACTTGACCACTTGTCCAGGGTCACAAATGGAGAAGAACCTATGAATTTAGAAGACAACTTTCTAGATGCACAGTTATTATCAGTACAGATTGTTGATGACTAATTTGCAGAGATCATCCTATACTTAAGCACAGGTACTGCATCGCAAGAGTATACCACCATGCAGAAGAAGAACCTGGTAGTCCACGCAACCGACTATCAACTGATCGTAGGAAACCTATACAATATGGGCACAGACAACATCTTGCGAACGTAAGTGTTAGAGCACAAACAACCAAGAATTTTAGCAGAATCCCATGAGGGAATCATAGGAGGGAATTATGCAAGAAAAGATACCACACAGAAGGTACTACGCGTAGGACTATGGTGGCCAACGATGCACAATGACTCGAAAGAGTACTGTCAGAGATGCGATGTCTGTAAAAGGGTAGGCAAACCCAACATAAGGGATGAGATGCCACTACGAACATAAGTAACATTACGGGCATTTGAAAAATGGGCAATAAACTTTGTGGGACCAATTAACCCACCAGCCAAAAGGACAGGGGCAAGATACATTATCACCGCGAAAAAATACCTAACAAGATGGGCAGTAGCCGCACCAGTAAAAGATTGTAGTGTAGAGACAACTGCAGACTTCTTGTTTGAACAAGTAATCACTAGATTTGGGTGCCCAAGAGTTTTGATGAGCGACCAATCCACACACTTCATAAACAACACCATCTGTGCGATGACTGAAGAGTTTGAATTTCATCACCAAAAGAGCACACTGTATCATCCATAGGCGAATGGCACAGCATAAGCCTTTAAAAAAATTCTGGAGAATGCACAAACAAAGATCTATAACGTCAACAGGGACGACTAGGACCTCAAAGTACCAACAGTATTATGGGCGTATAGGAATACATGAAAAAAGTTGACAAGGCACACTCCATTCAAACTAGTTTATGGCCAAGAAGTAGTAGTGCCATTATAATTTTTAGTACCCAACTTACATGTAGCAACTATCACACAAATGACAGAATGAGGTGTAGTACAGGAAATACTGAATCAGTTATTGCTAATGGAGGAAGACTGAATCTTGGCAGGATTCCATCAACAAGTGCAGAAAGGAAGAGACAAATATTGACATGATCGACATATCAAGAAGAAAACGTTCAAGGAAGGAGATCTAGTATTTATCTACGACATTAAGTCGTTTTAGCACCTGGGGAAGCTTAGAATGCATTGGCTAGGACCATACAAGGTAAAATTTGTCATAGATGAAGGAGATGTATAGTTATGGGATTTAGCAGGCACATACCTCAGAGGAATGATCAATGGGAGGCGACTAAAGCTGTACAAGGACAGTCGACCACCCACCACGCAGTTAAAAAAAAAACATAGGAACACAAAGGAAACATGACTAAAAAGCATGCAGAACGCTAGAGATAGATAAGCCATATGATGTTCGAAAAACAAATTCGGAAAAGGCACGAACACCGGTTACATACAAAGTGAAAATAAGCGAGAAACAGAAAGTCGGCAAAATCAGGATGACAAGACAACACTAAGCAGAATTAAAGCACGACAAGGACCAATGGGACGTCACATTAAACACGCCAATGTGAGACAACAAAGCAAGCGTAATGGAAAGTATGAAACCACCACAAATGCATTGAAGCCACATTTATGATGCATTAAACACATAATGGAGGAAGCATCTTCGACAAGCTTCATGACAATCCCATACAACACGCGAGCACAAGAGAAACTAATCTATTCATGAAAGGAAAACAGAGAGGGAGTAATAGTAGCTAGAACGAATAGAGAGATACCATAGAGCTCATCGAAGTTATTATAACTCATCAAAAGTTTAACAATCACCACTATGGCACCACCGAAGCCAACAGAAGTAAGCCAGACATCCATCTCGACCAGGGTTCAAACTAGGTCACGAGGACCGCTGGAAGAGAACAAACAAAAGCAGTCAGGGATCGTCAACATCGACGAAATCCCATCCCCAGAGACGATACCGGTGAATTCTACACCGATATTAGAAGAGATTCAACAGCCACAAGCAGAGGCCATGAAATTGGATATAGCAGCAGTGACGTAGGCACCTCATAATGAGGAAGTGGAAACCCAATAGGAAGTGAAACCAGAGCCCTGGAAGTTAATGGAATGACACAAAATATGGAAGCAACAGTGCAACCAGACGAGTCGCAAATGACCATATAAGGTCAACCAGTAGAGGAGACCATTGTAAATGCCTCAACTTTGATAGAATGGCTAATGGGGGAGCAACCGGAAGTTGTTGGAACTTTGAACTAGCCATCGCAACAGGAACACAAAGTTCAGATACTGAGCTCACCCCGCAAGAAACCTGTAGCAGAAATTGTTCTACCACGCATACCAATTGGAGTACAGGTAGAACCAAAGCTACAGGGTCACGTCGGGAATCTCAAATATTTAGACCATGATGTATCAGATGAAACGAAGTTCCAAGAAATTTCACAGAGGGTCTTTATGCAAACCATAGGCATAACTGGACTTGGAGAAATGATCAACCAGCCACACCAGTGGGCAGTTGGGATGGACAAAACATGAATCTTAGGTTTGCTAAAGCTACCATATTTTGACAGAGGCTAGTACAGGACAACATGTGTCAAGCAACTATTAGTAGTCAAACATGGAGGGGACGTATGGCTAGACAAACCCGTCCCCATAATTGTTGATCTTACGCACAAATCACAGGGTTACCAACTTGGGGTATGGATCCCATGTTGATTCTAGATGACAAATCCAAGGAGAAATCGTTGGCAGAGGAGATGAAGAGGAAATATGGCACCGCTAGGGGAACGAGGGGCATCATGATCAAATGAATCAAAAACTCAACTACACAATTGGGCGTAAAGATATTAGCCTGCAAATTGCTCAGAAAATGCAGCAAAGATGAAGTACCAGTAGGAGTCATTGCAGTTGCATCTCAGTGCACAGAAGGTACCTCTACGAGATGGGCAACATATCTATTGAACTTATTTCAAGATGAATGCAAGGATGCACAGGACCTAGGCACAGAGTTCCATAACTCATGGTTGATCACCCTAATATCCTTCATGGGATGGCGAGAACCAAGGTATGTAATTTTTTGTACAAGACCACAACTAGTGGGAGAAAGATACCTATTACTGAGATCTGGGCCATAGGCTAGGCATAAGAGGGAGAAAAGAATCATATTCAAAGCATACCTACGAGATATACAAGAAGCTATCAGCTGATCATGGAGAATAACACCAGAGGCTGTCACGCGATATGCAAACATCGCCAACTTCCGGGCCACACGACAAAAAATATGGATACAACCAAGGCAGGATCTAGATAAACAGTGGCTACAGATGCACTATTGCATAATAGAGGGTGATATCGACATGGTTATCATCGAAAGGCCCGATGAATGGAGGATACCAACCATTACCCAGGAAGTACTGGAAAGAACAACAAAAGGAAAGGCAACGCAGGTGGAAACACATCCTTTGGAAATCCCAGTGCCCAAGAAACCAAAGACAGGCCAAACAAAACCGACTCAGGTAGAGGAAGGGTCAAAGCGGATAGGGACCTAGAAGGGGAAGAATGAGACTACATAGCCTACCAACAGACAATAGAAAGAGGCCGAGGGAGCGCAGGAGACTGCCCTAAACCCCATCACACAGGAACCAGGGGGAAATAAGAAACCAACCGCACAGGTAGAATGCGTGTGTAAGAAATCAATGGTGCAAGGATAATTGCCAGAATATATGATCATGGAGGATGATGGGGGAATGATCGCCAGAATGGTCCAGGATTGCCTAGAATAAGATTTCGATCATGCAACACATCACAAGGATAAACTGCAAAAAGAGATGGTAGAAATGGGATAGGTCCTCAATAAATTTGGGGAAGCATAAACATTAAGCAACAGTAGAGGCATAGAGCCATCGACAATACAGACCAAAGAAAGAGTGGAGGTAGAAGAACAAGACCCAGTCCACTCCATGCCACACACAAACACAACGATTTACATCAAATCTAGCATGTTGGGCATGGATGAAATCATGGGGGAGACACCCTTGAAGGATTGGGACTGCATCCAATTGGTCTTGACACGGATGCCATCAAGGACACTACACAAATTACAGGTTAGCGTTGACCACGAGGTACAAACTAGTGCACATAAAAACTTAGTCAAACTACAGCAAGCAACAAAGAAGCAGGAGGCGCTGGAAAAAGTTTGTGAGCATGCCAAGCTCGAAACTCAGGAGGAAAAAGAACGTAGGAATGAATTGGAATGAAGAGTGGGAGGAATTTTTGAGAAACTCCCAAGAACCATGCATGGAAATGAATTCCCAGTACCAGAAAAGATAGACCAGATTGTGCAGGAAATTGATCAGTATCAGAAGGAGATCAAGAATCTCCATCAACATCTCACACCAACGACTCCACCAGTAGTGAAGGAGAAAAGGAAGTAGGAAGCAACAACGCAATTGGAGGAGATAGAACAATAGGTTAGCACAGCAGCCAAATTGTTCGATAAAGAAACACAACTTTGGACAAGGTTGGAGGAGGATCCACAGGTCCAACGCTGGGACAAGGAAGAGGAAAGGATCAATTTAGTGATCCAAGAACTCAAACATACGAATAAGACCATACCAATCCCAGAATGAGTCAAAGAGATGTAGGAGATGAAGAATATGCAGGTGGAACTTATCACTACACAAACACAGAAATAGGAGTGTCAGGCTCAAATAGAGCCATTGCAGGAACGAGTAGTAGAAGTACTCACACAAGCAGAAGGAGATAAAACACAGATAGCACAGACCTGGGAAGAATGTGCAGGATTTGGACACCATCAAGGAGAAGACTGCGTAGGCACTGACAAAAGCAACAGAGCTCAAGGAAAAGCTCCAGACGATCACCAAGGAGATCTAAGAAGATCAGAAGGATTAGGTGACTTGAGACGAGTCACATGTCAGTGTTGGGGGCCTGTTGGGACCAGGCCGAAGTGGAAAGAAGGATGATCATGGGAAAGAAAGTGTGCAAAAACTGAAGTAACAACTGGAGGATAAAAAACACGTGTGGATGCAAGAAAGTGTGCACAAGGAAAGAGACAGCTAGAGGAAGAACAACACGCGTGGATGGGAGGAAGACCTAACATTGGTAGGGTTAGGGTTTTGGTAATACATTGTAAATGGCTGAAGAGATCGATATATATAAATATAGATACACAAGTATCATATACAGGTTGGTTTGCTTTTGTGTTAGTTTGTATTTTGTAATACTCCATCATAGTATGTACGAGTTGATGCATTATGTAATACTTTTATGAATTATTTTTRTAAGTTGTTGAGATAATAACAGAAAAGAGGAGGAAGATCTGAGGATTAGATTGCAAGTTGTGGAGCCTAGTGCGATCTAGTTCACCTCATACATATCTTACCCATATGAGGAGAATTGTAAGTGCACGACATTGGAGATGCAGAACTACCATAATAGAAAAGCCAAGAGACAAATATTTGTGGACGTATCCCAGGAGGGGGTGAACCACTGTAATATCTGTGTAATGTGATGAATGCATGTACATATTTTTTTTCTTTCAGAAGTTAGTTGTTATGCTTAATGAATGAATTAATACATTGCTATGGAATACGATTGTGATGTTCGGGAAATAAGCCATGAAAGATAAATGCACACCCATGAGTAATAGTAGATTGCAATCACAATTTGTAGTATATGGATCTGAATAATAAACCCATATCTCATACTCAATCCTAGGCTATAAACACTCGAGTCTTACAACCAACCATTTAAAGCTATCTCGGGTGAGACTGCGTAGTGCATTCTGTGTACTGTGTTGCCTTCTAGTCTACCAGGAGGGCCGATAGTTTTAGAGGGTTTGTCGGAAACCCAAAAGACATGAACCCTGGGTCAATAACTCAGACGGTAAGGGAGAGTAGTAACCAACAATGACATATGTCTCATTTCTTTATGTTGTATAATTAATCTTTAACTCTGCATGTGAATATTTCATGCCTCTTTATTCATTAAAATTTGATCATAATTCGAAATTAGTCTAGAGAGTGGGCTTGAAGTAGCATGCCTGGATTGTGGGTGGTTGGGTATGTTAAAGATTGGTATCAGAGCTTCAGGTTGAAACATCATACTCGTATGGGCGAAAACTGTTGGACAAGGTATTATGGTTAAGAATGAATAGGTCCTTGAAATCTTAAAACTTAGGAGAGATAGCGTTGCAGGTTTCATTACAAAATTTGCAGTTGACACAACGAAGTCATAAAATGTAGAAGAGGAAGAATTTCTACGTGGATCTCGAGGAAGGTACATTCAATCCTTGTATACTTCTATTAAGATACTTCTATATAAAAAAGGTGTAATGACAATGGAATCATACAGCTAAACTTCCCTACGTACATGGGGGAAGGGGGGAAACACTGACATATAGAGGATAAATGGAAGGAGTTAAAGATAAAGGAAAGAAGGAGGAGGAACCCTTAGACCCGATCATGATGGATGACAACCATCTCAAGTGGGTATTGGCATCATCAGGGACGATGCGTAGTGGAGTACCCTACCAATATAAGGTGAATACCAAGAAGAGAGTTGTAGCCACAAGGGAAGGCTTGGCGAGCGACGAGGAATAGATAGAGGATCTCCGAGTTGTGGAGAAGATTGAGGAAATCCTAAGCACAACATACGAGAGGAAGATGAGAGGTCCAAGAACGGGAGGAGAAGGAAACCATCCTATCCATATTAATGTCAGTGTGGAACCCATACACCCATGTGCGACTAATACACCAAAGAGAACACCATTGTTTAGACAATCGAAGTTTGGAGGAAGTCTGAAAGCAAGAAGCACATATACACAAGGAGAAACAACTAGAGGAGCCACTTCAGGCAGCACTAGTCAAGTATCTACACCACACAAAGGAGGTAGTAGTTCAGTATTTAGAATGGCAGGACACGATCCCACTATCAAATTACCATAATTTTGAGGGGTTATAGCAGAAGACCATGAGAAGAATTTGTTCATTTGTGCAAAGATATGGGAAGCAAAGTAGATCACTCATGAAGATGCCAAACTCCCGTAGCTAGCGATTACACTAAGAGACTGTGAACTAGACTGGTACATGAGTCTAAACACAAACAATTCCCCTCGGAAGACAAGGACACTGGAAGACATTAAGAAGCTACTGATTAATGAGTTTCAGAAGCCGATCTCAGAGGATGAGTACATGAACGAGATGATCGAGATAAGACATAAACCAGGAGAGTCTATATGGGAGATTGACTAGAGATTCAAGAGACTAAAGGGAAAATTAAAATACCTTATGACCGAGATGCATAATTGGCACTTGTTTGTCAACTCACTGCTCCCACACTTAAAATATCCCTTACAACAACAAAAATTTCATACACAGGCAGAGGCTCTACAGGCAGCCTTGCAACTAGAAGAGAACCAATACCAGCAGATGGACCTGGCTATTTAAGAGTTGAAGAAGGATTTGAAGAACTTAACATTTCAGTAGAACCAAAATAAGAACAAGGAAAAATGAGAATCTGTTTGGTGCACCACATGCAGGACGAAGGACACGACAATAACGAATGCCCAACATTCGCGTAGTATATGGAAATCGGTATGCCAAATCCACTACCACAGGGAGGATTATGGTGTGAAATATGCAATAAATTGGGTCACGACTCTTATCACTACACGATGATGCACAAATACCATACAGTTCCAAAGAATTCATATTGCACCTTCTGCAAATTAGTGGGCTGTGATGATAAATATTGTAGAATTATGGAGCCGATGTAGGAGAAAACATCAGATGCATACAGAGTATGGGCCGAAATGATGACTGGGCAAGCAACACCATAGTTCAATTAGGCCCCAGCCCAATACAACACTATGCAACAACCATACAATAAAGTGTAACCTAGGCACAACCCAACACAACCCCAGTACAATACCGTGCAGTACAATCAGGCACCACAATATAACGCATCAAGAGGTGATCGAGAAGGCTACCAAGGTGGAGGACGAGCAAGAGGAGGTTTCGAATGTAGTAGAGGACCAGTAACTTGTCACAATTGTCAGCAACCACTACAATATGCATGGGAATGTCCACCTCCACCAACAACTTGTATGTATTTCCGTGCATCACACCACAATACAGAGGAACCAGAACAATCAGAATGTTCAGTGGATTTCAACCAAAGCAAGGGATGATAGACGAAACATCAACATAGTCACCCATGAAAGAATGAAAATGGGCACTGATGAAGTTCGACATGAACCAACATAGAACCAATGGGTAAAGAAGAACACTGAACCAAGAAAGCAGTTCGACATGCCAAAAGAAAAGGAGACCTTTAAGGAATCTAGACAACAATTTTAGAAGGAGGACACAACATCGACTTCAACTGCACAACCATTCAATGAAGCCCTAGAATATGACATGCCACCATCACTAGACCATACCAACGGAACGTAGCCCAAGGGACAAGTAAGTACAGTCAAAGGATTTTTGAAATCATGCGTAAAAGTATTAAGTTATCCTTCATCTGTGAAAATATTGCAAAACATACTAGAGAAATGTAGTAGTGAGACGGAAGAAAAGCTAGAACCAAAAATTGTCAATCACCTACACACAAGAAGAAGAACAAGTAGGGAATTTAGACTAAATGCTAACATTGGGGATTTCAATATGGGAGACATTATACTAGAACTAGGATCTGAAGTGAATGTGATACAAAAGAAGACATGGCAATGTATGGGAGAGCCAACATTCGGATACTCAAATGTTCTATTAAAACTAGCAAATCAACATAGATTCCTACCAATAGGTAGACTGAAAGGAGTGATAGTAGATCTGGATGGAGTGCACACTAAAGCAGATTTTGAAGTCATTGAAATAGTAGATGACACAACACCTTACCCGAAATTACTTGTTCTGGATTGGGTGTTTGATAACCATGCCATAATCAATTTGAAAACGAGGAAAATGACGTTTGAATTTGGAGAATACAGGCTCATAGCACCACTAGATCCATCGGAAAGGGAGAGGTTCGTAGAACCCACTTGCCCGGACTTGGAGGAGATTGACCAGTTGTACAGAACAACCACGCGTGATAAGGATTATGTAAACCCAACTACAGATGAGGTACTTAGTTGGTGGAGCATTACTTCATGTGCAACAAACTCAAACACCAAGTTACAAAACTAGAAGGAGAGACTACACAAAATATCCATGCGAAGATGTGCAAGAATAGTTCACGTAGTAGAATGAGTAGGCATAGAAATCATAGAAACACCCAGTTTCCATGGACCAAATGATTTGGAAACATTATTGAAACAATATTAAGATGAAGTATTAGAAAATCAGCGACTGTTAGCACTTGACTTATCACTCAAGGCCACACCCACAAGATGGTGGGGCGTGTTTATTAAGGTTGGTTTTCATTGACGTCAACCATTGAAGAATGACACATAGCAAAAGGGTTTTGGTAATGGACCCAATATTGTTTGATGTAAATATGATTCATTATTGTTTTTTCATGGTTAACAAGAAGTAAATATGGATGAACTCCAAAGTGGTCCCCTTATGGTGAAAGCCCTCACAGGAAGATACTTTGCAGAGTAAGAGAACCCATGATTAATTGTGGAATAATGAGATGAAGGACAATGAATTTTTCAGGGAAACTATCATATATGGATAGTTCTTGTCATGCCATTTCTGGTGGTATGTGGAACGTACCATAACTCCTCACAGTTAGAGAGTTATGGCTATGAGAAGTTAGAGACCCCAGGTTTGGGTAATGGAATCAAGTTTGTTTGATGGGTATGAATTATGGTATATTTTCATATAATACTATTCTATATGGATAGTACATGGCATTCCTTTTCTTGTGGTATGTGGAATGTCACATAACTCCTCACGGTATGAGAGTTATGGCCTTACAAAGTTGGAGGACCCTCATATGTCATCTAGAAGCACCAAAAGGTCAAAGTAGTCAAAATGCTTTAAGAGATTTTTAAAGGATAAATAATAAAGTGAAGTGATAAGTGTATTATAATTCAAATTGAATACAAAATAAATTATTTCAATAATATTTTTAATGGATAAATTAGAAGTGGGTTAACCCTAAAATAATGAAAGTCGGCCAAGTGACCTAGAAGATGTTTTTAAGGAAGCTACTTGGAGAGTATAAATAAGAGGAAAGGATCTCTCATTTAACACACACTTGAGAATATTGAATATATATAGGTTTTTGAGGTAACCAAGGATAGATAAACCGGAATTCTGAGTGAAGGTGAAGAAAATAAGTCCGAAATACAAGGAAGGATAAATTCTTTTGATGGTGCTTTCTAAGGTATGTTATTTACAGGTCATCTCACCATTTTCGCTATAAATTTTTTTCTATAATGATTCAGATGGTGAAATTGTTATTCCATTGAGAAAACATATCCAAGTATCTATGGAAAAAAATTCATCTTTTGGTTCGTTGTATTTTGGGAGCTACACTCCGTGGAAAATAGGGTTTGTGTCTAGTCCTCAAACTAGTAAAAAACAGGTGTTTCGGGTAAAAATATCGTAAATTATTCATAACAGATCCAAATTTAGTGAGACAAAATGTGTTGGCTAGGCTACAGTATTTATTATTTTTTGTAACAGTTTCAAATCAGTTCAAAAAATATTCCATACAGGGAACGCTCTACAAGTTATCTCTCTAGAATAAGCCAGAATTTAGCAACGTATGTCATTTTTTCTATAACTCATTTTCTGAGACGTTCTAAGTAGTGACACTTGGAGTAATTGTATAAGACACACTGAATAAAATTGCATATCAGTTTTATATCTTTATACATTACAGGTACACAGTTATGATTACTTCAAGTTAAGGTTGTTGACTAATCCAAGACTAGTCATGTGAGACTAAATAAAAGTTTGATGAAAATGCTAGTCTCTTGCTGTTAAAGTTAATTAAGGTTTTAAGGAATGTGATCATATACACCAGGTCTATTATAGAGCTACAAATCATATTTGGATGATGAAATTGATGAGGGATTTTAGTTGAGTTACATGTTGAGTACATGGTTGAGACAAGTAGTTGATGAGTTGGCACATACATGAGGTGCATAGTTGATGATGTTGGTTGATGAGTAGTTGACACATGATTTGTACATACTTGGTACATGGTTGAATGCACTTGTTTATGGTACAGGTTTATTACAGGTTGTTTGGTATAGGTTGGTGCATGGTTGATACACTTGTTTATGGTACAGGTTGATTACAGGTTGTTTGGTACAGTTTGGTGCATGGTTGATGCACTTGTTTATTGTATAGGTTGATTACAAGTTTAGGTATAGGTTGATGCATGGTTGATGCATGGTTCAGATTTATTGGTACATATTTACAGCAATATATCTCACAGTGATAGTGTGACAATGGTTCCATCATTCTACTTCTACTTCAGAGTTGCAGGACGGGGCAAGGACAGGTGGTTGTAGCAACCTTCTAGTTGTAGCCGGAGAACATAGGGGGTTGTAGCCTCCTTCTAGTTGTAGCCAGAGAATTAGGGAGTTGAAGCTTCCCTCAGGTTGTATCCTGAGAAACTAGGGGGTTGGAGCCTCCTTCCAGTTGCAGCTGGAAAACAAAGGAAGTTGGTTCTTCCAATGAATGTAATTCTTCAAGACATATAAGAAAAAACATTCCGTGGTTTTCGCCCGATTTGGGTGTCCACGTAAAACATTGGTGTACTGTGTATGTATGTGATTGTTTATTTCTTACTGCTCATTATTGGATAATAATTCTACATTGATATAACAATTGAAGAAAAAAGATTATAATTATGCTCTTACTAATTTAGCCCCCCTCTCAGTAATCCAACAATTGGTTTCAGAGAAGGTTCCTTCAGAAATCAGTTAAACCACTGAAAGGTAGATCATGGAGAGTACCAACTCATATAAAAATTGAATACCACAGTTTGATGGATAGAAGTATGCTTTTTAGAGCATAAGGATGAAGACATATATACATGCACA
>JASDQU010684724.1:0-12953 GCA_032191745.1 Picea mariana | reverse complement strand
TAATTGTTCAAAAGGCACTAAGATCTCTTCCTATGATATTCAACCCTAAGATATTAGCACTAGAAGAAATATTGGATCTAAACTCAATAAGCATGGATGAACTGCATGGAATCTTCACATCATATGAGATGAGAACTAAACATGAAAATCCATATGTAAAAGAAGCAACCTTCAAAGCATCCAAAATATCAAAGCAAAAGAAAAAGGAACAAGAAGAATAAAGCAACAACATTGACGTCTCAGAAGATGATTAAGAAGTAGCCAACTTCGTTGAAAGATTGAAAAAGGGAACCAATGATAGGTATAAAGGTAAGATTCCTTTAATTTTTTTTAATTGCGATGGTATGGGCCATTTTTATAACAAAAGTCCTCATAAGAAAAAGATAAATGATGAAGGTTACTCAAAAGGAAGACAATCATATAAAGGTAAAATAACTACAAATAAAATTTTCAAGAAAATCTTTTGCACCAAAGAAGACATCTCATCATCAGATGAAGATGAAGTCAGTAACAGTGAAACAAAGAGAGTTATATTCATGGAAGTAGAAGACACTGATAAAGAAGAATATGAAGAAGAATATGAAGAAGAAATTAAGAGGCAGAAGTTGACTTCTGAGAAGAATTAATGAGTTCTAGAGAAGTTATCAGAAGAGAAAAGAAAAAAAACAAGAAACTACAAGTAGAACTATATAAGGAAAAAGACACTCAAGAACTAGAACAAATGATCACAAAATTGAAGGTTCAAATAGAAGAAGATAAAAGAATTGAAGAAGCACTCAAAGGACAACTAGAAGGAAATGACAGGATCATTGGAAACCTGGAAGCAGAGATTGTCACACTAAGAAAGGATATTCAAAAGAAAAATATGCAGAATAGCTCAAAAGTTCTGGATGACATTATCAACAGTAAAAAATCTCATCTTGACAAGTACGAACATGGATACAATCAGACAGAAAAGGGATCAAGCTCCAAAATAATAGAGCAAGAAACAAATCCAAAAATCTTTGCAGAAACAATCAAAGGGGATAAAAAGATATACAAGGAAGATTACAGGGACACTCCTCCACCGAGAAGATTCAGATTTCAGAATCAATAATAGATAGATAGGCCTCAAGAAGAAGAAGGATTCATAAGAGCACCTCCTCTCAGAAGATCTTCAACTACTAGGTATCAAGCTATATTTTTTAGTTTATGTTATGCATGTAATAACTTTAAACATAAAGCTGTAAATTGTAGAGCTAACAATAGGAACAATAACTACTTTGAGAGCCATACACAAAGGGGTTATTCAAGAATACCTAGTGAAACACGGATAAGAAATTACAATAGGTTTGAATCTTTGAGCACTGAAGTGGAATGTTACAAATGTAACAATTTTGGACACATGGCCAAAAATTGCAAAATGATAGTCCCTCCTAAAGAACCTCAAGAGAGTCACAAACAAGAACCTCAAAAAATGACATGGATAAGAAAGCAAGATCAATATAGCAATGAAGAATACACAGTCGCTCTACAAGCTAAACAAAAGAAATGTGGTTGGTATGTTGATAGTGGATGTTCAAAACACATGAAAGGTGATAGAGACAAGTTTCTTACATTACGAAAGGAAAGAGATGGATCAGTCTCCTTCGGAAATGATGGTTCAACCAAAATCATTGGAAAAGGCACAATGCGAATTGGGAACGAAAATGAAAAGGCAGAAAATGTTCTATTAGTAGAAGATATGAAACATAATCTTTTAAGTGTGAGTCAAATGTGTGACCAAGGTCATAAAGTTACTTTTGATTCACAAAAGTGTGAGATAAGAAAAGGAGGTTAAGGGAAATTGGTCGCTACAGCTGCAAGAACTTCAAGCAAAATATATGTGTTAAGTGAAATTGGAAATGAAAGTGTTGTCTAGGAAAGGAAAATAAAATTTGGCTATGGCACATAAGAATGGGTCACATACATTTTGATAATCTTGTCAAATTCAGCAAAAGAGAAGCAGTCAGAGAAATGCCCCAGATCATGAAACCAACCAACACTTTATGCAAGCATTGCAAACAAGGAAAACAAACAAATACCAGGTTCAAATCAAAGGAATATTCAAGAACAAAACCACTATAAATTGTGCATACTGATCTAGTTGGACCAACTACAACAAAATGATTAAAAGGTGAGAGATACTTTATGTTATTAGTTGATGATTATACAAGAATGACTGCAGTTTGCTTTCTTAAGAACAAGTTAGAAGCTTTTGAAAACTTCAATATCTACAAGGAAATTGTTGAAAATGAGATGGATTCAAGAATCAAATGATTAAAATCGGATAATGAAGGAGAATTCACCTCAAAGGAATTTATGGACTACTGTAACAATCATGGAATAAAAAAGCAATTCTCCATTGCTAGGAGACTTCAACAGAATGGAGTTGTTGAAAGAAAGAACATGATAGTACAAGAAATGGCTCGAACAATGATAATGGATTCAAAGTTGAGAGATATTTTTTGGACACAGGCAGTGCATACAATAGTTCACATTCAAAACAGAGTAATTCTCAGAAACAACACTGATAAAACTCCCTATGAGCTATGGAAAGGAAGACCAACAAATGTGAAGCACTTCAGAGTTTTTGGAAGCAAATGCTACATCAAAAGAGAAGATGGTAGAATGGGAAAGTTTGAATCTCGTGTGGACAAAGGAATACTTGTTGGTTACTCAATTATAAGGAAAGAATACAAGTGTTACAATCTAAGATTAAACAAAGTTGTGGAAATCATCAACAAAACAATTGATGAAACAGACAAACTATAATCAAAGGAAAAAGAAAACAAATCAATGGAACAACTTTTTGAAGATGAAGATGAAAAATAAGTAGAAGAGGAAGATGAAGATGAAGAGAATTCGATAGAATAAGAAGAGCAAGTTCAACAAGTATCTCTAAAGACACCTAGAAAATGAGTACAAAAGAATCATCCTTCAAATCAGATTATTGGAAACAAATATGCACGAGTTGTGACTAGAAGAAAAATCTGTTCACCAGAACAAACACACCTAGCACTCTTATCCACAATTGAACCAAACTGTTTTGAAGAAGCCAACGAGGATGAATTTTGGAATAAGGCCATGAAGAATTGGATCAAATAGAGAAAAATGACACTTGGGAATTGGTTCCAAGACCAAAGTATAAGAATGTGATATGTACAAAATGGGTTTTCAGGAATACATTGAATGAAGATGGACATGTTACAAGGAACAAATCTAGATTGGTATGTAAAGGATATGTACAGATTAAAGGAATCGAATTTGAAGAGACAGTTGCCCCAGTTTCCATAATGGAAGCAATCCATTTGCTTTTAGCTTATGCATGCTCCAAAAATGTTAAAGTATATCAGATGGACATAAAATCTAATTTTCTGAATGGGGAACTTGAAGAAAAAGTCTACATTGAACAACCAGAAGGATTTCAGTTGTTAGAGAACAAAGACTATGTGTGTAAATTAAAGAAGGTCTTGTATGGTCTAAAACAGACTCCTAGAGTATGGTACTCTAGACTGGATAAGTATCTGCAACAGGAAGGGTTCAAAAAAGGAAGTGCAAACAACAACCTCTACATCAAGGTATGTCAAGGTAATATTTTATTAATTGAAGTTTATGTTGATGATATTATTTTTGGTAGTGATGATGATAGGTTAAGCCACAAATTTGCAAAAGAAATGCAGAATGAATTTGAAATGCCGTTACTTAGACAACTATCCTTCTTTTTGGGACTTTACATATGTGAAAGCAACCAAGGAATTTTTATTTCTCAAACCAAGTATATCAGAGAAATGCTAAAGAGGTTCAGAATGGAAGATTGCAAACCAATTATCACTCCCATGCAAACCAATTGTAAGTTGAGCAAAGATGATGATTCACAGTCTACAGATCAGAGGCAATACAGGTCAATGATTGGCAGCCTACTATATGTAACAACATCTAGACCAGATGTAATAAAGGCAATTGGACAAGTGGGACGATTTCAAGCAACACCAAAGGAATCAAATGTGCTAGCAGTAAAGAGGATCTTCAGATATCTCAAAGGAACAGAAGAGTTTGGATTATGGTATCCAAAAGGAAAATATCTATCACTTATTGCCTACACAGATGCAGATTGGTCAGGTTGTATTGATGACCGATGAAGCACCAATGGAGCAAAATTCTACTTAGGTGAGTGTTTGGTATCACGGTTAAGCAAGAAACAATCATCAATATTTCTATCTACAACCGAGGCACTGTATATTGCAACAACAACATGTTGTACACAGGTTCTTTGGATGAAACAAACTTTGACAGATATATAGGTTGAGTATGATGAGCCCATTCCAATATACTGTGATAATACAAGTTCCATCAGTATCTCAAAAAACACGGTGATTGTATTGTCCCCAAGGCCGAGCCCCATTACAAACCATGTTCTGAAAGAAATTGTAATTATGTTTTATAGGCTGGTGAGCCAAGTTTTTATAAGCTGGTGGCTTATGTGATTATTAGGCCAGAGAGCCTAAGGGTTGGAGGCAAAGGGCCTGATTTTGTACTTGTATGTATGAAGAACATTTAATAAAATTGTAAACATTGCCAGGTGCAGACCGACCACGATGAATGAGTGAAGGGGGACTGAGCATCCATAGAGTGGGCAAGGAATTAGCGGTTGAAGGTGGGAAAAGGGGCTAAGTGTTGAGCCTAGGGGCTAAGCCTAGGGGGCTTAGGCCTGGGAATAATATTTTAATATTATTCCAAAAGATATGTGCATTATATGTTTTAACCTAAGTCCTTTTGGAAGGACATGTGATTTTCCAAATGGTAAGAGGAACACATGCTAAAGGAACGCCTGCAGTCGCATTGATGACAAGTGTCAACCCTGGCGCATGTAATAAAAGGTTGAGACGAGCTGTGTTGGGGGTTCCTCCTCCATTCCACCTGACTACCTGAGCATGTAGAGAGCACTGAACAATATGACCAACCCAACCTCTACAAGAATACCGCATGCGTTCTGAGAGTTGTGAACCCGTATTGTCTTTGATAGTCCGTGCACATCCTCGGTCCGACTGATTGAACCTATGTGTGGAGGCTATGTTCTAAAGCTGAGACCCTGAACCATTACACCATCGTTGAACCAGTGGGAAAACCTGTGTTGTTCTGAAGAGCTGGTATCACCCTCTGTCCTGAGTCGTGGAGTCTGTGTCGACCCCTGCAGGAGTTACTCATCACGCATCCCTGTGAACCATCACTATGAGGCCTTGAGCCATTGTTGAGCCTAGTTGAGAGGCCCTATTTGTATTTCCAGTTAGCTATGGTGACCACACAGAGCTTGACTGTGTGTGGCTTGATGGCCAGCGTGAGTTGTGATTGAGCATGTGTGTGATCTCTCTCTAGGTGAGAGAGGTGGATGTTGTTGGAAGAGGTTTCTTCTAGAGAGTGTCCAGCACCAGCCTTAGGCTCTGAGACTTCCTAATCCAGCCTATTTTTGAGACCTAGAGAGGGAGGTTAGCACCGATGGACTGTGCTTGTGAAGGTGTATACTCCCGGGTAGAACAGGCATGTGGGGAATGAGAGTCTGATAGTAGTGGCCGTAAGATGGCATCCTGGAAAGAATCCTTCTAGATTTTATGTGATGTTTCCCTGTAACCTCAGCCTAGCCTAGGATTCCTTGCCTTGGGGTGGAGCTTTGTCCCAGCTTGGGGGTGAACAACTGCTGAGCTGATGAGCAGTGTGGTCTAAGGCTGGGAGGTTCGTGGAAGGACTGCACTTGGTTGGTGGAATCTACCATTTTTAAAAGATAAGTATCTGATTATGCCTTTATCATGTTTTGTAGGATTGTGCTGCATATGTTATCATGATTTATGCTGTGTATACGAATTATTATGAAACACTATGGATTGTTAATTATAGCAGTAGATAATATGTTTACTGTGAGCTTGAATGTGTTTATTTGTTTAAATGCATGTGGATTGTATAACATCTGTATGAGTTATGTACAAAGTGGTTAGTATCATAAAAGGTGTGCTAGAGTTTGGTATCAGAGCCAAGGTTTCGACACTGAGCCTAGATGGTCCAGTGGAGTGGTCTTTGGACCGAGAATGCAAGGGGAAATTGGGTCTGGAAGGCCAATTTTGGACCCTAGTTTGCTCCAAAGTGTCAATGAGTTACTAGAAGAGTTTTTAAGCTTGGGAGGTATAGCGGCGTTATGAAACCACAGCTAGTGTGGTATAAGTCCACATGGAGAGCGAACTCCACACCGGAAGTGTAGGAGCTTTAGGATCTGTTCGGGAGGGAAGGTGAGCCCTCGTGACCGTTAGATCTGGAAAGTGTGCACGGGGTTTAAATTCCTTTGGAATTGAACAGGAGTGTGGAAATCATGATTCACGAAATCCCAAGTTAGTCAGGACCGTCCATCAAAAAGAATGCGTGGAGAGCAATCAGCCTTTCGTTGACTCGTAACTTGAAAATAGTCAACGGGTGAGTTCATGAGAATTCACGAAATGTGAATTCATGATTAGATCGTAACTATCGATCTAAGAGATATCGGGACCATTAATTGCCCACGAATAAATCGACGTTTTGGGATATGGGAGGTGAGAAGAGGTGAGCACCTCTGAAAAACCTGAAACCCGAAAATCCCAAAAACAATCTACACCGTAGATCGTGGGGAGAAGAACTTGACCGTAGGATCAGGTAAGTTAGTAGACAATGATTTCGGGATTTTGGCAAATGGAAGTTCAATATGTGTGGATGCACAAACTTCCGACACTCGAAACCCCGAAACGCCGAAAGGATCTGCGCCGTAGATCTGAGAAAGATCTGACCATTGGATTTTTCTAGGAATGGATGTGGACACATGGAGATGTACCACGTGCCAGTGGGTCGAGAAGATAAGCGAGAGAGGTGGGACCCGATGACATCGTTAAAAAGCGACGTGGGGCCTCATGAACGTACCACATGCCACAGTGGTGAAGGGAGACAGATGTGCTATGGGCCCGGAGAATAAAGTAATTCATGATTTAGGGGACTCGAGAGATAAGGGCATGGGAGCTCAACATTGAAACTCGTGAAGTCACGAAGTAGCGAGAACGAGAGGAGAAAATTCAACATCGCTTCTCGGGGTTTCGTGAAAGGGAGGCACCAGGGTTGGATGCCACAACTCACAAAGTTGTGAGTAGTAAAGAGTGCTAGCACTTAGCCCTAGACTATGGTCATGTGTAGAAGACGCTAGCGAGGAGGGAGCCATACCCGTGTCGCATCTCGGGTATCGGTGGTTAGAGGAAATGAGTCGAGGGTCTTCGACTCATGAACTTGTGAGATCGCAAGTTGCAAAAAGGGTGACTCTGGTTACAAATATTTAACTGTTGGATCTTCATGGACCGAAACCCGAAGTCCCAAAATCCCTAAGTGTCGAAAATGAAAATTTCGAAAACATGAAAATTGCAAAACCGAATGAGAGTTTAGAAAACTTGTTTGAATCAAAATGTCTTTTGTTTTTGTTCGTACTAGCTTATAAATGTTGAGGATTGTTCCTGAAGGTTTAATGGCCTAACAAACTCTGAATTTAATCGCATAGTGTGTGTGCAGAGTTCAACGGAGCTCAGGATTCCAGTTAACCAACACCGAGTATGGAATGGGAAAAGGTGATGATTGCCTCCAAAACAAGAGATGAACAGGAAGGAAAGGATGTCCATATGGGAGTGGAAGGATCGAACTCCAATGGGCATGGAAAAGAGAAGGATAAGGAAGGACACATAATGAAAATCATTGAAGAATTGCAAAGAGAGGCCAAGGCTCACCGAGCTGATAGTCGAAAGCTCATGAAAGTTAGGAATAGATAGGGTGAATTAAACTTAAAAATTTTTAAGAGCCTGGAAAGAATAGAGAAGAAACTCGAGAAGGGAAGAGACTCAAGTACAACGGAGAGTCGCAGAACCCATGGGAGAAGAAGTAGGTCAAGGAGTGGTAGCCGACATCTTAGTCTCTCCCAAAGACATTCTGACAGGAATACACACAGTAGTTCATGTCCGTCCCCTACAAGAAAACATCGAAAATCTGGAAAGGAGGAATTGAAGGGAGAGATGAACAAGATTAAGCCTCCAACATTCGATGGAGAACATAAGAAGGAGGAAGATGCTGAGAACTAGTTGCTTGGCATGAAGAAATACTTCCAACTACAGAATTACTCTACCCATGCAGAAGGAAGAATTGCAATGTACCAACTGAAAGGAAAAGCATCCATGTGGTGGGATCATTTTGTGCAGGTGCAGCACATCAGAGAGAAAGAGGTCACTTGGAAGGAATTTAAGAGGTATTTCGAGAAGAAATACCTGACTAAAAGATACTACGACAAAAAGATGAAGGAGTTCTTCGAACTCAAGCTAGGCAACATGACTATTGATGAGTATGAACGAAGTTTCCTAGAACTACTGAAGTATGTTCCATTCATCAAAGATGAGGCTGTCAAGATTCAAAGATATCTGAGTGGACTGCCACCTTCCATGAGTGACAAGATTCAATATGATGATCCTAAGACCATGGAAGAAACAATAATAAAGGCGAAATGCTTGTATGAATAGCAAGGAGAAAGGCCTATCCTTCGGAAGGTTTGGAATGATCAGAGAAAGTTTAAGAAGGAATAGTGGCAGAAGGGAACAAGCCTTCCTTTTTCAAAAACAGTCTTCAGGGACAGCCATCGTTTAGAGAGCCGAGAATGACTGAAGAGGGAGCACAAAGACAGAGACATATGCCCATTCAGTGTTGGGGCTGTCAAGGAAACCACAAGTACAGAGATTGTCCCCATAAAAATGGTAAAGCGAGAACTGTACATATTGTTAAACAAGTTGAAACAGTGGGGAATATGGGCACCAGAATGTCGAGGATCTATGCAGCCCTGGACAACAAGTAAGAAAAATTTCAATCGCATATGATTGAAGTGGAAGGTATGATCAACAACTGACCACTTGTTATTTTAATTGATTCAGGGGCTAGCCATAGTTATGTAGATCCTAGAGTGGTGGAAAGTTTGCATATAATGAGAAGTAAACATGAGAAGTCTTGGTTAGTACAGTTGGCCACAAGGACCAAGAGGAAGGTCACTGAATTGGTTAAGTCTTGTTCAGTGGACATGAAAGGAGTGAGCACTAAGGCTGAATTGAATATTCTGCCTTTAGGCTCATACGATTGCTTAATTGGGATGGACTGGTTGGACCAACACCACACCCTTCTAAACTGTCGTAACAAGAGGTTTACCTGTCTGAATGAAGAGGGAAATCTGGTAACAGTCCAAGGAATTCCTAAAGCCATGGCTATTAGGGAAATCTCGGCCATGCAGCTGAAGAAATGTTACCGGAAAGGCTGTCAATTATATGCAGCTCGGGTGGAAGAAGCATCCCGAGATGTAGTCTCGAATATGGAAGATCACGAGGTACTCAAAGAGTTCAAGGATTTATTTCAGGAGGTACTTGGACTACCTCCGAAGAGGGACATCGATTTTTCTATAAATTTGATGCCTGGAGCAGCTCCAGTTTCGAAGGATCCTTATAGAATGAGTACACCAGAGCTGAAAGAGTTGCAATTGTAGCTCAAAGAGCTACTAAAGAAAGGTTACATTCACCCCAGTGTGTCACCATGGGGAGCCCTGGTCCTATTCATGAAGAAGAAAGATGGGACGTTGAGGCTGTGCATTGATTTTCGGTAGTTGAATAAGGTCACTGTCAAGATCAAGTATCATGTGCCAAGGATTGATGATCTTTTTGATCAGTTGAAGGATGCAAAAATATTTTCAAAAATAGATCTCAGATATGGATATCACCAAGTGAGAATAAATGATGAGGACATCATCAAGACCGCCTTTAGAAAAAGGTACAGTCATTATGAGTTCACGATGGTGCCATTTGGGCTATCCAACGCGCCTGTTGTTTTCATGTGCTTAATGAATGGAGTGTTCAGGAATTATTTGGACAAGTTTGTCATAGTATTCTTGGATCATGTCTTGGTGTATTCCAAGATAGAGGAAGAACATGAGAAACATATGAGAATGGTGCTACAGGTGTTGAGAGAACACCAACTGTATGCAAATCTGAGCAAGTGTTCTTTTTATCAAAGGCAGATCCATTACTTGGGGCACATTATATCAAAGGAAGGGATCGATGTGGACCCTGAGAAGGTATAGGCCATCCGAGAATGGCCAGTGCCAAGGAATGTGTCAGAAGTTAGATCCTTTATGGGTCTGGCGGGCTAATATAGGAGGTTCATAGCCTAATTCTCAAAGATAGCTCATTCTATCACTTCCTTGCAAAGGAAGGAGAAGAAGTTCCAGTGGACTGAAGAATGTGAGAGCAACTTTCAGTTGAAGCAGCTGCTAACTAGTGATCCAATCCTGAATATTGCAGATCCAAACAAGGATTACGTAGTTTGCACAGATGCATGTAAGGAGGGGCTGGGAGGAGTTCTTAGCCAAGAGGGATTTGTAGTTTGTTATGAATCCCGAAATTTGAAGGAACATGAGAAGAATTATGCCAGTCACAATTTAGAGCTGGCAGGAATCGTCCATGCCTTGAGGAAATGGAGACATTACCTCATGGGAAAGAGATTCGAGTTGAGAATAGACCATAACGGTCTGAAGTATTTATTTGATCAGATGACCTTAAATGCCAGGCAAATCAGATGGCTGGAGTTTCTGTGCGAATATGAATTTGATATCAAACATATCAAAGGGAAAGAAAATAAGGTGGCTGATGCACTCAGCAGAAAAGTGCATGAATTACATGCTACAACCATTAGTATGTACCGGACTGAGATGAAAGACAGAATTTTGGAAGCTGTAAATACTGATTTGCAGTACAAAGGTCTGGTAGCAAAGCTACAACAATGTGAAGAACCACAGCCCAAAGAAAGTTACACCTTGGGAGATGATGGTTTACTTCTATATAAAAATAGAGTGTATGTACCCAATGTCCGAGAATTGAAGCTGACAATTCTAAAGGAGATGCATAACGTGGCTTATGCTGGACATCCTGGATATAAAAAGACTATGGAAGCAGTCAAAGGCCATTATTTTTGGCTGGGTTTGAAGAAAGAAATCGCTGAATACATCGCCAGATGTATGGAGTGCCAAAAGGTTAAGGCTGAGCACAGGAACCCAGCAGGGTTGCTACAGCCTTTACCCATTCCTGAGTGGAAATGGGACATGGTAACAATGGATTTCATCACTAGACCACCTAGAACAAGCAAGAAACATGATTCAATCATGGTGGTGGTGGACAAGCTTACTTAAGCTGCCCATTTTATTCCACTGAAAACCACCCATAGGGCAGCTGATGTTGTTGATATCTTCTTAAAAGAAGTTGCACACTTGCATGGAATTCCTAAGACAATTGTGTCTAATAGAGACCTGAAATTCACTTCAAATTTCTGGAAAGGACTGTTCAAAGGATTCAGAACGAATCTAAACTTTAGCATAGCATATCATCCCGAGTCTGATGGACAGACAGAGAGAGTAAACAGAGTAATAGAAGACATGCTGAGAATGTATGTGATGGATAAACCATCAAGGCGGGAAGACTACCTGCATTTGGTAGAATTCGCCTACAATAATGGGTATCATGTATCACTGAAGATGAGCCCATTCAAAGCACTTTATGGAAGAAAGTGAAACACTCTAGTGAGATGGGATAATCCAGCTGACAGAGCAGTAGTTGGGCCTGAGCTGCTCAAAGAGATGGAAGATCAAATGATAAAAATTAAACATAATCTAAAAGCCACCCAGACAAGCATAAACGTTACGCTGATAGTAACAGAACCCATAGAGAATTCAAAGTGGGTGACCATGTTTTCCTGAAAGTGAAAACTAACAGGAGTTTCCTGAAGCTGGGAAGTTGTGCCAAGTTGGCAGCAAGATTTTGTGGGCCATTTGAGATCCTGGAAAAGATTGGGCCGGTTGCATACATGCTTTCATTACCTACATCTATGACTGTACATAATGTGTTTCATGTTTCACTGCTTAAGAAATATGCACTTGATGCTAATCATGTTATCGATTGGAATGTGATTCAGGTGGAACTAGAAGGTGTCCTACAAGTGCAGCCTGTGCGCATATTGGACAGGAAAAGCAAACAACTCCGAAATCGATTCATAGAGCTTGTAAAGGTCTAGTGGACCTGGTACGGTCCTGAGGACGCAACTTGGGAGCATGAAGAGGTTATGCGGGCAGAGTACCCGCATCTTTTTGAAAATTTTGAAAGACTTGCAGAGACAGTGTGAGTTGCACTGAGGACAGTGCAAAAATAAGGGGAGGGGATTGTAGTGTCCCCAAGGCCGAGCCCCATTGAAAATCATGTTCTAAAAGAAATTGTAATTATGTTTTATAGGCCGGTGAGCCATGTTTTTATAAGCTGGTGGCTTATGTGATTGTTAGGCCAGAGAGCTTAAGGGTTGGAGGCCAAGGGCCTGATTTTGTACTTGTGTGTATGCAGAACATTTAATAAAATTGTAAACATCGTCAGGTGCAGACCGACCATGATGAATGAGTGAAGGGGGACTGAGCATCCATAGAGTGGGCAAGGAATTAGGGGCTGAAGGTGGAAAAAGGGGCTAAGTGTTGAGCCTAGGGGCTAAGTGTTGAGCCTAGGGGCTAAGCCTAGGGGGCTTAGGCCTGGGAATAATATTTTAATATTATTCCAAAAGATATGTGCATTATATGTTTTAACCTAAGTCCTTTTGGAAGGACATGTGATTTTCCAAATGGTGGGAGGAATGCATGCTGAAGGAACACCTGCAGTCGCATGGGTGACAAGTGTCAACCCTGGCGCACGCAATAAAAGGCTAAGACAAGCCGTGTTGGCGGTTTCTCCTCCATTCCACCGGACTACCTGAGCATGTAGAGAGCACTGAACAGTATGACCAACCCAACCTCTGCAAGAATACCGCATGCGTTCTGAGAGTCGTGAACC
>JASDQU010684723.1:21710-39520 GCA_032191745.1 Picea mariana | reverse complement strand
CCTAATATTGGCTCATTACCCCTTAATTGGGGCATATTATATTAGTAATGTTATTTTATTTATGTCGGCCTTAGGCCATTAGTTGTAATTATACCTCCTAGTCTCCTATATATACCAAGGAGACATTTTCATTTTGAATCATCTTGTACTTGAACATTTAAGTGGGGTAAAAGGACGTTGCCCCTTCGAAGAGGCTTATTATCTGAAATTATCTCTTTTTCAAGGCGTTGAGTACTTTTTCTGAGGATTTTCTATGCTATATTGATATTTGGTTCATAACATAACAGAATGACTGAAGGGGTAGGCATCGTTTTAATTATGGTGAGATTGTAGAAGGTCATGCTCAGGCTTTCTGCATCCATTGCCCTTCCCCAATTCGAAGAAAACTCCAAGAATGACAGCTAAGGGTGCTTCAATGAGGGACACAAAGAAGTTGAGGAGAAAGGGTGGCTATCTTGGCTTTCTCCATCGGATTGGCAGGTGAAGGGTTCTTCAATGAGGAAAAGCAAAGAAGTTGAGGAGAAAGGGTGGCCATCCTGGCTTTCCCCATCAGATCCCTAGGGCACCCAAGATAGGTGTTCAAAGCAGCAATTGACTATGAGTGGGCAGTAAAGGATGCAATGGCAGGCATGGTGGTGTTGATATTATGGTAGCTTCAGGAGGTATGAACCTCTATTGTGACCTTTGAGAAGATTAGAATGTTCCGGAAGAAAGCAAAGAAATGAAAGTAACCCTAGATGAGATGTCGGCTGAAGAAAGATAATATGAATTAATTAGTACCCAGAGAGAGAAGTCGACCCAGGCAAGTCTGTCAGGAATACTATAAATACAGGGCGCCAGTCTCTCATTTGACACACTTCTCAGAATTGCAGAAAACCAGTTCTGCCCACTGCAGTCTAGCAGTCTTGTGCGCAAATCCTGGAGAAGGTGTTGCGCCAATTTTGGGTGGGACTCTCTGATCAACTTTGGTTACTTCTTGCTTGGTGCATTAGCCTTGCTTGGCTATTGGATTGCTACCAAGATTCTTCTCTCTGTCAAGATCAAGGTGCTCAGAGGGTGGCTTCGGCCTATGGTTGGGTGACAATAGTGATATTGTCAATGGTAAAACGAGCACATCCTTTCATATTCTAACAGGTTATGGGCCCACACCTCCTTCATTCAGTCTAACCGCTGGAAGGAAGCATAGCCATTAGGATACTGAGCTCGCTAAGGAATTGTCGCTAGGGTTACTAGCAGGAGCAGCTTCCAAGACATTGCCGCTAGGGTTACTAGCAGGAGCAGCTTCCAAGACATTGCCACTAGGGTTACTAGCAGGAGCAGTTGCAGAAACCCTAAATCTGAGATCCGACACCTTGTGATGGAGCATCTCACTCAAGGAGAAGATATTCAAATACGCCCTAGTTCAGTGCACCTTTTGGCTCTCTCTGAAGACAGAAACGTCAGAGTTGAAGTTTTGGATCAAGGCATGACCAGCTACTAGTCAAAAGAAGACATGAGTGAAAAGATCAGTCTTCTACACTACTCAACACTCACTGGAACGAATGAAGATGACATGTGGATAATCGATAGTGGAGCTTCTAGGCACATGACGGGAGATCAAGCCAGACTCTCAAATCTAAATTCGAAGAAGACATCGTACAAGGTAAAGCTTGGAGACAAAAGCACTTACCCAGTCGAAGGATTTGGACAAGCCTCCATCAAGTTGAAAACAGGTAACAATGTTCACTTAAGCAATGTTTTATATGTACCCTGTTTAGAAAAGAATCTTGTATCGATATCTTGTCTAGAAGACAAAGGAAACAGAATAGCTTTTGTAGATGGAAAGGTGTTATCTTGGCATAAAGACTCCAGCATAGAGAATGCTAGGGTTATTGGAAGTCATGAAAGAAAATCTGTAGAGACTACTAGAACAAAATGAAGAAGCTCTCGTACATGACGAAGTCAATCCCAATGAACTTTGGCACAGAAGGTACGCTCATATTAATTATCAAGCATTACCTTTTCTCAAAAGGATGGTTGAAGGAATACTAGAATTGCAGTCTACACATGAAGGAATTTGCAAAGGTTGTGCTCTTGGTAAGAATATCAAGAAACCATTTCCAAGCAGCAACAATAGATCTAAGGAGATTCTAGATCTAACACACTCAGATGTTTGCGGTCCGATGCCAGTCAGATCTCTAGGAGGATCTCTTTACTACGTAATCTTCATGGACGATTATTCAAGAAAGACTTGGTTATATCTACTGAAGACAAAAGACGAAGTATTCAGCAAGTTTCAAGAATTCAAAGCAAAGATAGAAAACCTCATGAACAAGAAGATCAAGACCTTCAGAACAGATAATGGAGGAGAATACACATCAAAGGAATTCGTTGCATTCTGCAAATCAGCAGGGATTAGGAGGGAGCTAATTGTTCCTCATAATCCTCAACAAAATGGTGTAGCAAAAAGAAAGAACAGATCTATCGAAGAAACCGTAAAAGCACTACTAAATGATCAAGGTTTATCCATGCTCTTATGGGGAGAAGCAGCCATGACAGCAATATATGTGCAGAACAGAAGTCCTCACCGCATATTGAAGGACATGACTCCAGAAGATGCCTTCTCAGGCAAGAAACCTAATGTGGAAAGCCTAAGAATCTTTGGATGTCCTGTTTACTCTCACATTCCCAAGGACAAAAGGAATAAACTAGAACCCTTGGGAAAAAAGGGCATATCCGTGGGATATAGCGATTCATCCAAGGCTTATAGAATTTATATTCCGGAACAACATAAGATCGAAGTCGGCAGAGACGTGACATTCCATGAAAAGATGGCTTTCAAGAAATCCATAGAAGAAACGATAGAAGAAGAAGAGAATGAAGAACCTATTGAAGAAAGCACAAAAAACCAAAATGACAAAAAGGAACAACCTGATCATCCTATGCAACCATGTGAAACCATTGATTCAGATATCGTACCTAAGACCAAGAAACGACCAGCTTGGCTTGAAGCTACCTTACAAGACGCAGAAAGACTTAAGGTTCCAGAAGGAACATTTAGAAAAAGTAAGAAGCCTAAATGATTCTCAAGTTATGCAGCATATATGACGAAGCTTCTAGATGAAGAACCTACCACATTTGAAGAAGCAGTTCAAAAGGGGCAATGGAAAGAAGCCATGACGGAAGAACACCCATCCATTATGAAAAATGATGTATGGGAAATCGTACCTAGACCTAAAGAAAAATCAGTGGTAACTTCAAAATGGGTATATAAGATCAAACATGCAGCAGACGGAAGCGTGGATAAATATAAAGCAAGATTCATAGCTAGGGGGTTCTCCCAGAAGGAGGGAGAAGATTATGACAAAACTTTTGCTCTGGTTGCTAGATATACCTCCATTAGAGCTATCATATCTCTTGCCGCTTCCATGGGATAGAACTTACATCAGATGGATGTAAAGACAGCTTTCCTTGATGGAGCAATCGAAGAAGAAGTATATATTGAACAACCTCAAGGGTTTGAAGTACATTCCAGAGACACTCATGTTTGCAAATCAAAGAAAGTCTTATATGGACTCAAGCAAGCTCCAAGGGCTTGGTATGCCAAAATGGACAGTTATCTAATGAGACTTGGTTTCTCCAAGAGTCATGCAGATCCAAACCTTTACTACAAAGTCGTGGACAATGCACCTGTAATTCTACTACTATATGTTGACGATCTATTCATAACAGGTGAAGAGTCTCTCATCATCCAGTGCAAGAAGGAACTAGCTTTTAAATTTGATATGAATGATCTAGGCCTCATGCATTATTACTTGGGACTAGAAGCATGGCAGAAGCGTGGTGAAGTATTCCTTGGCAAGGAAAGTACACAATAAAGATCCTTCAGAAGTTTGGAATAATGGATTGTAAGTCCATGGACACTCCTATGAATACGGATATAAGAAAAGTGAAAGATCCAGATTCTGATCCAGTAGATCCATCACTATATCGACAATTAATTGGGTCATTGATGTATTTGGTAAATACTCGACCAGACATTTGCTTTGCCGTGAATACACTAAGCCAGTTCCAGGTGGAACCGAGACATCCAGTGATATACAGCTTCATGGATTCACAAACTCAGATTGGGCAGGAAGTGCAGAAGACAGAAAGAGTACTTCAGGAATGTGTTTCAGCTTGGGCTCCACTATGATATCTTGGGGCAGCAAGAAACAGAAGTCTGTCGCACTCAGCACAGCAGAAGCTGAATATATCGCAGCATGTGAAGCATGCACAGAAGCAATATGGCTAAGGAAGCTAATCTCTGACTTATTTGATTAGATTCCAGATTCGACCATAATACATTGTGATAATCAGAGTTGTATAAGATTATCAGAACATCCCTTGTTTCATGAAAGGTCGAAACATATTGAGATTAAATACTACTTTATTCAAGATAAAGTCCAGGAAGGAGAGGTAAAGCTCCAGTATATCCCCACAGATGAGAAAATAGCAGACATCCTGACAAAGCTTCTATCCAGAATAAAGTTTGCATATTTCCGAGAGAAGATGGGGATCGTGGAAATAGCTCCCTTAGCTAAAAGGGAAGAAATGACTCTCCAGGTTGGGAGGGAGCACTAACATATTATTGAGGACATTTATTTTCAAGATTAAAAAAAAAAATAGTCCAGCTTGGGCAGATTCTTTCCTGTTCGGAAAGTGGATTGAGATTTCTAACGGACAAACATTTTCCAGTTCGGAAAGTGGTCCAGATAGCCGATGTACCATAGACAGCGACTTCCCATTGTGGTTAACATGGGGAGTGGTCTAGGGCAGTCTCTCTTCTTGAGGGTTACTCAAGAAGACTGGCCCGCCTCGCCGGACAGCGATTTCTCGTTGTGGTTAACATGAGGAATGGTCTGTTTTGGAGGTTGGCACAGGACAGTCTTTTCCTCTTGTGGTTAACAGGGGAAATGGTGCAGACAGTCATTCCTTAGGGTGGATTCATTCTCTCCAGGTTGCACTTTGTTTAGTGCCGGAGGAATGATCCAGGCTCAGCAATCAGGGACAGGCATTCCTTAGGGCAGATTCATTCTCTCCAGGCTACACTTTGTTTAGTGTCAGAGGAATGGCCCAGGGTGAGGAATGGTCTAGGCTCAGAAATTAGAACAATCATTCTTCCTTGTTTGAGAAGAATAAGCCAAATAGCCCAGCATTGATGTTCTACTCCGAGGACAAATATTCTTTCAGATCTCACAAATGTGAGTGAAAGATTGGCCCAGATGATTCAGTTTATTTTAACAATATTTTCTGTGCAGGTTGATATTAGATGATTGTTATGGAGACTGCATGTCTCCAGACAGTAGAGATATGCTACTGTGGTGGATATGTTCCACTGTTTGTGACTATGTGTCACGATTTGAGTAGTTGCTTACTACCATGGATAAACACAGTTGTGTTCTATCAATTGATATTGTACCAGTTGTCATGGAGATTATCTAGTTGGATAATAATGGCGGTGCTCGTAGTACTACTAGTTGAATGGTTTGTTTGTGCTCAAGACAATTATCAGTTATACCTCCCTAGCTAGGAGGGAGTGTTGATACTATGGTAGCTTCGATAGGTATGAACCTCTATTGTGACCTTTGACAAGATTAGAATGTTCCAGAAGAAAGCAAAGAAATGAAAGTAACCCTAGATGAGATGTCGGCTGAAGAAAGATAATTAATATGAATTAATTAGTACCCAGAGAGAGAAGTCGGCCCAGGCAAGTCTGCCAAGAATACTATAAATACAGGGCGCCAGTCTCTCATTTGACACACTTCTCAGAATTGCAAAAAGCCAGTTCTGCGCACTGCAGTCTAGCAATCTTGTGCGCGAGTCCTGGGGAAGGTGCTGCGCCAATTTTGGGTGGGACTCTCTGATTAGCTTTGGTTACTTCTTGCTTGGTGCATTAGCCTTGCTTGGCTATTGGATTGCTACCAAGATTCTTCTCTCTGTCAAGGTCAAGATAATCGGAGGGTGGCTTTGGCCTATGGTTGGGTGACAATAGTGATATTGTCAATGGTAAAACGAGCACATCCTTTCATATTCTAACAGGTGGGAAAAGTCTAGAGCAGCATGTCAGGAGCAAAGGAGTACGAAGTCTCTCCCCGTCCAATTAAAATGCCTATGACAAGATTCTCAAAGAGCTATGGGAGCTACGGGAGCTAAAGGTCACATGGTCGATCCACATAGAATACATGCTGCACCAAATAAAAACAAGGCACCTCCAGAACTCGAGCAATTGAGTTGCTGCATTGGAGAAGTTTACTAGTGGAGCTTTCAAATCACCAACTATCAGCAAGTAGCACTCAAGTGGGGATAGGAATGATGTTTCTAAAGAACCTTTTTGTCTTTACTATGTGTACATATAGCAAGTATAATAACAATAAGATACATCAAGTTAGACAGAAACCATTTGTGATAAAAATAAAGGCAGACGGGAGTATTTTGATTTCAGTAAGCAAGCCAATAAATGAATATCAAGCCTGGAGCATAGATGTTAATTTCTGTTTTGTAAAAGCTAGTAGTAGAAAAGAAAACTCCGTGCTTGCTTTCTCGGTAGAGATCTGTTGTTATGTTAAATAAATTTAGCGCCAACAAAGACTTATCAGGCCCAAGACTTAAATATGTAATCTAGCTGTATTCTACTACTGTATATCAATACAAAATGTTTTTTTTTTATTTAGCGCAAAAGAAAAAATTACAGAATGACAGCACTACCCAGAACAAAATTACCAGTGTCAAGAAAACAAAACCCAAAATAAAAAGACAAATATAAAAGCAGAAGCACTCAAAGAACCCATGAAGACCGGACCAGCACTACAAATAACAAATGTGACTACATCCACCAGCTCTTAACAACCGAGAACCCCAAGGTGCAGATAACTCTACAACATAAATTCTGGACCAGAAGTATAAAGTTCTAAATAGAGACTAGTACTCCATTTCTATAGTCCACTAATACTGAAAAATCACCTAATGCTAGTAGAGAAACACAGCAAACATCTGCAACAGCTGAATACAGAACAACAAAATTCAATGCCAGGAACAAACAATTCGCAAACGAAGGAACGGCAATTTCACCATCAATCCATCAACTCATGCCAAAAGCTCAAAGCCCAACCTCAGGATTTATAATAAAAAAGTCTCATAAAACTTGAATCATAAACCCTAAACCCTGAACACAAAATACCGCGTTGGGGGATCCACAAATTACACAGATGTGAGAAAGAAAGAAACAATACCCGTGACAACACTATTATGCCCTCACAAAACCAGCAACTAAGGACTCGAACCCACATCAAGATCAGCTGGTAAATGAAAAAAACGTAGATTTCGCAGCAGCCCATGTTAAATGTGCATCTTATACAACCTGGATTCAGTTAATAAACCCCAAAAAATAACAAATTCAAATGTTGACTGCAAAAACAAAATCTTAACTGGGTATTCTAGGTATTTAGACTTACAAGGAGAATGAAAACACAGGCTGTAGCTATCTCCAGTGCCTGAATGCAGTCCTTCCGCATTGCTGTACTGTTAGACTAAAACCTTGAAATGAATGGATGTATGGCCGAGGTATTGGAACGAGGATTAGGCTCACCGCGAGACAATCATTAATACATAAAATGTTACAACTAATGTAACAAGTTCTGTGCAACGAGCCTAGCGTTTTCCTTTGGAAGTGGTGAGTGTGCCCCTTATATCCTTTTGCATTCCCCTCGTAACAATTAATGTTATTCCGTGTGTTAGATTTTGGATGAGTAGTAAACATGGGATGGTAAATTGGAAGATTTTAATTTGCTTGCATTAAGATATTTTAAATATGTGAAAATATTTTACAATTTAGTATAAATGAGATATATAATATAATATTAATGAAAAAACATTACAAATAATTTATAATGTAAAAGTAAAAAATTTAAATTCTTATATAATATTAAAATAGGTTTTTAAAGCATTGTTATTGTATTTTTATTTTTTTTTAATTTCGTTGCTACTTCATAGATTCGATTCATGATTAAGAGAAATTTATAATTATAAATATTTAAATCATTGTTATTGTATTTTAAAGTTTTTTAATTTTACTCACTCTTAACAGATTAACGATTCAGAGAAATCTATAATTATAAATATTTATAGTAAAAAAACTAAAATGTATTTTACAATTTTTTCAAAAAAAAATACCTATATTAATAAATATAAATAGGCTTTTACATAACACTTTGTCTTCTGAAACATTGCTTAAGTTCCCTTTTTACAATAATCTAATATGGGTGATGTATCAAGAATGTTTTAGTTATGTTATATATAGCTCAATATAAATGTATGTGTTACTTGCCTAACCCTAATTTTATAACACCTAAATTTTTAAAATATAAAAAATTTACATTTTCTTTCTTATCTCTCTTTATGCTTCTTTTCAAACATAATAAATCACATATTCATACCTAAAATATTGAAAACCTATATTTTATTATTCATGCCTAAACTATTGAAAACCTATATTTTATTAAAGAGTTAGATTCATAACTATCTATCTAATAAAACAAAAATATTTAGATTATCAAACAATAAATAAAAAAACATGTATATTTATAATTACCATAGAAAATAGTAGTTGGTTGGCATTGCACTATCTAAAATTTTCAGTGTTATTTTCTTTGATGTATTTGGTTAGTGTTACTCTGCTTCTCTATTGCTTGATATTTGGCATATGCTTTGAACACTGAAAAAAAAAAAAAAAAAAAAAATTTGTTGCGCCTTGGCTGGATGTTTTCTCCCTGTATCGGCCTGCTCATGTACACAAATTCTATATGACATCCATATTTTGTATGTCTCTTTGAGACTTCTACACACTCTCTTATGTTGACAGAAGATTGATTCATGCCTCTCAGATGAAAAGTGTTAAAAGCACCTACATAATGTAATTTTGTCTCTTCGGATGATTAAAATTACATTTTTTTTTCCATGGAAAAAAAAATACCAGAGAAAATATAAACCTAGGGGAGAATTGAAACTTTTAAAATATTAGTGATAGTTAACATGGTTGATCTTCTGAAAGACTACAATGCCATACTCAAAGATGAGGAGGACTAGCTGATTTGGTCTCTGAATCCTGTTGGAGCTTGCGTTCACATAATAGGCTACAAAGCATTGGTAGAAGAAGGAAGAGAAGATCATCATTTATGGTGGTGGAAAACAATTTGGAAATTAAAATGTCTTCCAAAATATAAAATCTTCATGTGATTGACTTTATACAATAAGACTCCCACATGGGAGATCCTTTGAAAAAGAAATTTCATGTGGCCAAGACGGTGCATTCAATGTTATCACACAGAAGAAACTATATATCATATTATCTTGGAATGTCCATTCACCAAGGAGATATGGAAAGAGGTATAAGAATGATAGGGATAAGGAACCTTTGGGATGGGGAAAGTATTGAAGAGGCTTTTAAAACCTAATGTTCCAAAAATGAGACACTCGAGATCAGAGCACTACCACTCAACATAGCCTAGGGAGTATGGCTTGTTATAAACTTAAAGTTGTTTGAAGATAAAGAGACATTACCTCTCAAATGTGAAATTGAATCTATAAATATTTAAATGCCTATTCACAACTGTAGGAAAAATCAATCCCTCATTCTCATTTTGAAGAGGTAATAAATAGGGACATCCCTTGGGCTTTTTCTGATCGTGCATCGCAAGGGAACTCTCCTAACAGAGGCTTGGGAGGAATTCTATACTTATCTTCAAATCATACCACCTCCTTTAAAGTTGGAATTGATCAGGAAACCAATATTTTTGTGAAATGATGGCTCTAAAAATGGCTCTAAGACTTGCACAAGAGTTTGGTGTAACTTAACTACAATTTTTTTGTGACTCAACTTTGGTTATTCAATGGATGCGAAAATAAATTGCTCTAGGGAATTTTACCTTACAACCTCTCTATGATGAAGTTCTTAATCTCCTCGCAAGATTTTCATATATGTCATTATCAAATATTTACTGGGATAGAAATAGACTTGCAAATGGACACTCAAAAGTTGGAGTTGGGCTGGAACGAGGAACCTGGATCATCTCTATAATCATAATGGACACTAAATTAAATATAATCACAAACCTTGGATCGAACTTTTAAAATATTTCACTCTCTATTTCAATTTTTTTGTTGTTAAAACAATGGATTTTTTCAAGACTACAAATTCAATGGATGATACAAGGTTATGATTATCAATCTTTTTTTTTAATAAAAGTAAATTGTAACTACGTAAATATAATATATTGGTTTTTGTTAAAGGAGTCTTGGACATATGAATGTCAAGACAAGGGATTAATTGCATTATTGAATGTCATGGGCATGCAACTATGTATTTTATTTATATTAATAAAAATAACGATGTTTTTCTTTAGAAAAAAAAAACACGATTCATCTTAAATTGTTATTGTGAGATTTATACTCAAATATGTGTCTTTTAAATTTTTGAAAATGTTGACAATTACAAAAAATAATATAAATATGGAGTATTAAAACTTTATAAATATTAACAAGTGTTGCATGGCAGCGTAGTCCCTGCTGGGTTGAATTGGGAATAAATGCACAGGGATGGGGGAAAAGTAGCGGAGGCAGATGGAAACTGCAGCGGAGATGTGGCAAGCAGCATGAAGCACAGGTGGTATCCATGCAGTAAATGGCACGTGGCCTCTAGACTCCCATTTATTTTTTCAAACTATATAATCCATCTTGCTATGTTCGAAATTTTCGTTCTTTCCAGTAATGTGACTTGCTATGTTCGAAATTTTCGTTCCCACCTTGCATGTTTTATCTCTTCAATGTATACTTTCAAATGGTAAGAGTTAAGTACAATTTCCATAGACCATCTGGTTTGTATGTCTCTATATGTGCCAGGACAAAAAAAGTTATATGCATAGCAGGAGAAAAAGATATGCATGAGAAAAAGATAAAACACAGAAGACACATATAAAGTTACATTCAAATTAAATAAACACAATTTATTGACATTCAGCATAGTTGAAGATAAAAAATTATGAGCACATAAATATAAAAGGAGATAAAAAATAGTTTTGTTTGAAATATATCAAAAAATAATATTGTCTATTACATATTCCTGGAAATTGAAATGCATTTGTCATATAGACCAGGATTGGGGCTCCCGCGGACCATAAGAGAAATATGTACAAGAAATAGGACTGTGGAAAGAAGAAGTGGGTGACGGTAGAATGTAATACCTGAAAAGAAGAAATTGGAAGGTATCAGTCTTTGACTAGACATTTCTATTTAAAAAGGTGGAATAACTGGATTGATAAACAAAGCAGGACGTGATCAGTATAGACTTACAGTGATGGTACATATCAACCCTTTTGTTATTTGCTTGCTGATGCCTTTTTATTGTTGTCGTCGACGGCTACTGTAATGGTGCCAACTGCATGTTGCCTTTTATCGGCGACCTGCTTCAATTCCCTTTTGACCCATTCTTCAAAGTAGCTTCTCAAGGGGGCGACGTTGATCCCATTCCGGATTTTTATGTTGAAAAGTTCATTTTCTAATTCCCTTAGATCGATAGAAAGATTACACAGAGCCTGATCAATTTCTTCATTCTGTATCGAATAGTCGAATAGCCAGTTGTCCACATCATCTTCACCATATTCAAGGATGTTGTAAAACTTTTCTAAAGACAAAGCCTTAAAAATATCAACTTGTTTATCAAAGGCTTGCTTAGTTAAGGGCAAGGAGTTGACGGTTAATTTGGGGTCTTTGACCTCGTTGGTCCTTCCAGCTAAGTCTATTTTGGTCAGCTTTGTGAATAATTTTTCTTTCTTTGATATGGCTTGCTCACATGATTGGACAATGAGATGCAGGTTCTCCACTTTCTCTTTCCAACATGCATTTAATTGAGTGATCCATTTTGGAGGGGAGATCGTCTTGTCTTCTTCTCGTTTATGTCATGTTGTTGACATGGGTGCCAAAAGGGAGGACCGTGTCTAAATAGAAATGTTCTTCAGTTTTTAAATCCACCTGCAAATGTTCGAGCAAAGTATGTGCCCTCATTGCAAGGGAAGCCATACTTCGTGATGTTTCCCAGGCCTTGGTAATCAGTTCCATTCTTTTCTTGATATTATTCTCCACATATCCTCTACACAATGCGAGGAGGCTAGAGGATCCTTTTAACTTGGTTGCAAGGGTGGCAGGCATGTCTATTGCTAAAGGACTGGCAAGTAATGGCATAGGAATCAAAGCTTCCTCCAATTCCTTGACTCAGTCCTTCAGTCTGGCATTCTCGGCGTCAATGCCTCCAATGGAATCATCAAGAGCATCTCTGATTTCTCTGTGAAGTCGAAAGATTTGGGACGGCCGCATGTTCGCAAGGTTAACCTCTGAACAAGATTTCTCTTTCTTATTTTTTACATCTCTCTTTTCAATAATTAATCTTTTAGACTCGCTATCAAAAACAACGCTCTAGAATACGAAGGATTCATCTTCGTAAAAAAATTCGGTATCAGCTATGTCCATTGGGAGACTATGTTGGATTGCGTCTCCAGACTTATCAAGGTTGCGGAATACGCTATCCAAATCAGTCTGAAGTTCCATGTTCTCACTCTCAATTTCGAGCTCTTTCACCTGCCCTACAATTGTTTTTCTCTTCTTCTCCACAGGAAGCTTGTGAGAACAATCAATTTTAGGGTGAGGAGGGTTGTTATCTCCTCCTCCGTTTGAAGAATTCTAGGTTGCTTTCTTATTGTGGTGGGTTGTTGGAGCGATGCTTCGGGATGTTGTACGTTTGTGAGTGTTATCTGGCGATTGAACACTCTTCTCACCGAGACCTTTTCCCTGTTGCTTGTACAATTTAGTGGTGCTTTGCAATGTGTCTAGGTCGTCGTCATCAGAAGCAAGCGTGTTGTCGTCGGTGTCTATGTTTTCGTTGAGGTGTCTCTAGAAAAAAGAATTGTCGAGGCCAACTATAAGTAAATGTTCTAAAAAAACTCGATTAGGGTCGAACCCTCTTAGCCTTTCAGCATATCTTAGGTTCAAGTTGTTGAAATGGGCTACGAATTTGTCAATTTTGTTGGCATTCCTCAACACAAAGTCCCCGACATTCCAAGGCAGAGGAATGAATTGTTTTTTTCTCTTCTCATGGAATAGATGCAACCAGTAGTTGTATTGCCTTGCTATTTCTGTAACAAACATTATGTTTGTAATGTGACATGGAAGGAGAGCAGGTTTTTCCTTGGAGCCAAAAATCCTTATCACACCGTAATTCTCCATTTGTTCAAGTGCCCTCTTCCTGTCCAAAAACTTGGTTGCCTGGTCAGATATGAGAGGAGCATCTTCTCCTAATAACAAAACTTTGAAAACATAGACAAAGTCATTAAAAACCTCATAAAAACAGTGGGAGGCCTTGCACTTCCACAAGGCCTGGTACCAGAAGGTTACTGGGTCGAATTCCCAGTTTACCTTCTTAGACAGAGACAGTTTTGGAAACTGACAGCAATGCGCTATCATGGAAACCAAGTGGGATGACATATAAAATTTCTTCTCTTTTTTGAAGCTTGACAATTGGGAACAGATTTCATGGGAAATTAGCTTCCCCCAATAAAAAAATGGCTTGTTCCTTGACTGTGAAATACAAAATATAAAGAACCATGTGGGAAATAGTTGTTGTGGATTCATGTTCCGTTCTTCTTGTAAACAAACAGGCAATTTCCCGGAATGGATTTCTAAATGAACTAACCTGCAAGTTTGTGATATCTTCAGGAACTGCCATCGGGTCTTCCAGGAACTCGAACAAGAGGTCCAACCCGTTATTATGCTTTCTTAGGAACTGCTTGGAGTCTTCTCCTTTGAACGTCAACGTTGGCTCCAACAATCTTAACATCTCGTGGAAGACCTGAGGTGCAAAGAAACAGAGGAGTGGTCCCGCAATTGAATAATTCTTTGGCCTGAAATATATTTATCAACGCACCAAGAGACCAGCTCCTTACAATCAAAAACTTCAGGGACACAGCCTGCACGAGCAATCCCAGAGGTCCAAATTATTTCGTTCTGGGCGAAAGGGGATGAGTAGTAAGAATATGCCCTGAACCACTGGAAGTTCTGGTCCTCGCACCCAAAGATGTTCATTGTATCTCCACATAATTGTTGTCGAGCTAGTGCCACAAGTTTATGAGAACGTTTGTTTGCTCCAAACAATGCTTGAAATGAACAGTTGGAGGGGATAATATAACCCTCCGCAAATGTTGGTTCAATGCGTGTGAATGCGAAATCTCCTCGAGCCTTTTGCTCATTAATGATAATCTCTATGGGTGTTGCATGATGAATTGTTAGCAGTAAAGCTTACTTATTGCATACTTAGAAGTGCGAAAGTGGCGGCTACGGCGAAGAGCAAGTAAGTATTGGAGGTTTCGTGAACGCGCTAACCCGACGATGTGCGAACGACAATCCATGATGTTTGAAATTAATACTCGGAAGGGATAATATAACCCTCCGCAAATCTTGGTTTAATGTGTATTAATGGGAGATCTCCTCGAGCCATTCGATCATCAATGACAATCTATACGGTTCTTGCATGATGAGTTGTTAGCATTAAAGCTTACTAATTGCATATTTAGAAATAAGACCTTATATATATATATATATATATATATATATATATATATATATATATATATATATACACCGTTTTTTATTATAAACAAATGCGAAGGTGACGGAGATGGGGAAGAGCAAGTAAGGAATGGCCAAGTATGAAAAGTGATCGGACGGGCTTCAAAATAGGGTTACAAGGGATACTCAGAAGAGGTGAGTGTCCGACGGTCAAATTGTATGTCTCGAAATTTTTTATTACAAAACGGGTAAAAAGGAAGAGGGCATGACGGGGCAGTTCAACGGTTGGTTTGTATATTTGTGGAATTCTGGGAAATTGGCTAAGTATGGAGTAGGGAAACAGTCAGTCGGACTCGTTTTCAGAATCAAGGATTGGAGCTTTCATGAATAGGCCAACCCAACGACGCGCGAACGACATTCCATGATGTTTGAAATTAACACTTGGAAGGCATAATATAACCCTCCTGAAATCTTGGTTTAATGCGTATTAATGGGAGATCTCCTCAAATCTTGGTTTAGCATTAAAGCTTACTAATTGCATACTTAGAAATAAAACCTTATATACATATCACCCCTTTTGTTATTTGCTTGTTGATGCCTTTTTATAGCTGTCGTCGACAGCTACTGGAATGGTGCCAACTGCATGTTGCCTTTCATCGGCGACCTGCTTTTATTCCCTTTCGACCCATTCTTCAAAGTAGCTTCTCAAGGGGGCAACGTTGTGTAATGTCCCTTTCCAATTAGGAGCTCCAGAGAGGAGGCTTAATGGTCTAAACCGCCCCGTTAGACTATAGCTAGGGCCAAAGAGGGGTAAACAGGGTTACTAGAGGTCACTCCAGTCACAGGTGTTATATTCGGAAAGTAACATTAAGCTAAAAAGGGTTAAAAGCACTTTTAAGTCATTATGAGCTAAAAATAGAAGTCAACAATGAATTAGGGTTTCAGCAGTGATTTAGGGTTTTGAAAGTCAACAGTGAATTAGGGTTTCAGCATGATTTAGGGTTTTGGAAGTCAACATTGAATTAGGGTTTCAGCATGATTTAGGGTTTTGGAAAGCTATAAAGGAAGGGTCAGCGACCTAATTCATCATTATGTAGATTATGACTTGTCATTGAGGAGAAGAGGCGCATCTCAGGAGAGATAGTTCAGTGTATTCCAGGACGAAGACACCAGTTGGCTGATTTCGGTGTTGAAAGACACACCCTAGTCACCGAGAAGATCATCCAGGTCTTCCATCATTCTTCATTGATTCCGCAATGCTCCCATATTCTGGGTATTATCTTTTAGTTTCTTATTTGTATTCTGGCTAAGATCCTTTTGTCTTTTGATCTAGCCGAGTGTTGTTATTTTATTCAGCCGCAGTTGCTTATTTGTATTCCGGCTAAGATCCTTTGTTTGTTGATCTAGTCGAGTATTGTCAGTTTATTCAGCCGCATTCGGCCATTTTGTAATCCACAGAGATGTCATAATACAAACTTTGTAGTCCTTTGTCGCATTTATTATTTTTATGATCATTTATATGTTGTAAACCTTTGATCCTACACACACATTAGCAGCGTTTCCTAGACTAGCCAAGTCAGGAACATTACAGTGGTATCAGAGCTTTAGTCCTGCCAGCCTGTGACTAAAGACAATGAGTGCAGTAGAAGACCCAGAGGGTCGTGAACACGTAGGTGACGAATATGTCACTTACAACAGAGATCAGGAAAGAAGGCATAGGCCTGATTTCCCCCCTTTTCCTCCTAGCTCAAAGGAAGAGGAAGAGGCACACAGAGAAGCAAAGAGAAGGGAAAAGCGTGAGGCAGAGAGGATGCTAGGAGACAGATATGAGCGACCAGAGGGCAATGGCAAGGCCCCTGTAGATCCAGAGGCAGCTTTCATGCAGGTTATCATCGATATGTTAGCTAGTCAACGGACCATGTCTCAGTCCTTGGCACAGGTGGTTGATAGATTGGCTAGAGGGAACTTTTTCTATTTGTATAGGAGAAAAACCAGATCCTTCCTTCTTGCTCAGATAGGCTTTGTTCCGGGAGTATGAATGATTTGTCACCCCAGATACACAAGTCCCACATGCAACACAGGGGAACTCGAGAGCAGGCAATAGACCCCAGTCACCCTCTCGCACATACACCTCTGGGAGTAGGATTCCCAGACCCTTGTTTCCCAGTTTCGAGAGGGCACACCCATTAGCAGCACCGCCACCAATAGCACAGAGGTCACCCACTCATGTCGACGACATTGCAGAGTATAGGAGGGAGTACGCAGCATTGGGTCATGACTTCCATCAGGACATGACCTTAGTCGAGTACTGTGGACTTAGACTCAGGAACTGCCCCCGAGAGCCGCAGAGGGGAGGACCACAACAGCAACAGGGGCATAACCTCGATTTCATCCGAAAAGTTGGGAAACTCACCATCCCTTCTTTCGACAGATCATCCAAATACACTGTCAGAGCTTGGGTACAGAAGCAAGGAGAAGTTGGATGATGAGACTAAGCGAGAGCTTATGAGGAAGAAGCTTTGCTTCATCTGCAGAGATCCTTGGGTCCCAGGCAACAAGTGCATGGGCAAGGGAGAGATTCATTATATTGAGGTAGCAACAGACAGCGTGGACAGTGAGGAGGAGGAGCAGGACAGTGGATCCACTAGTTCAGAGGAAAAATCAGCACCAGCAGAGGAGCGGCTTCCCCGTAGACCACCGACACCGGCAGGAGCCCATCCTCCAGTAGTCCCACAACCGCCAGAGCAGGCTAACAAGAGGAAACCAGCAAAGGGAGGAATCATAGCGACCCTTTCTAGTGTTCCCAGGTATGATACCCTCCGTATCAGAGGAATTATTCAGGGGCAACGGGCAATCGCCCTGATAGATGGTGGGGCCACCCACAACTTCATCGATGCTTCACTAGTATCGAGACGGGCACTTCAGATAGAGGAGTTTGAGGGGTTTGATGTTGCGGTAGCAGATGGCCACACAGTGGAGTGTCTAGACAGAGTTCCAAACTTAGAGGTGAAGTTAGGCAACTACACAGTGAGAGACACATTTTATGTGGTTGACCTATCGGACACAGATGTGGTGTTAGGAGTTCAGTGGATGATTACCTTGGGAAAAATCACTACCAACTACCAAACCTTGGAAATGGGATTCAGAGATCAGGATGGGAAGAAGGTTGTTCTAAGAGGTAT
>JASDQU010684723.1:0-21690 GCA_032191745.1 Picea mariana | reverse complement strand
ACAATGCTTGAAATGAACAGTTGGAGGGGATAATATAACCCTCCGCAAATGTTGGTTCAATGCGTGTGAATGCGAAATCTCCTCGAGCCTTTTGCTCATTAATGATAATCTCTATGGGTGTTGCATGATGAATTGTTAGCAGTAAAGCTTACTTATTGCATACTTAGAAGTGCGAAAGTGGCGGCTACGGCGAAGAGCAAGTAAGTATTGGAGGTTTCGTGAACGCGCTAACCCGACGATGTGCGAACGACAATCCATGATGTTTGAAATTAATACTCGGAAGGGATAATATAACCCTCCGCAAATCTTGGTTTAATGTGTATTAATGGGAGATCTCCTCGAGCCATTCGATCATCAATGACAATCTATACGGTTCTTGCATGATGAGTTGTTAGCATTAAAGCTTACTAATTGCATATTTAGAAATAAGACCTTATATATATATATATATATATATATATATATATATATATATATATATATATATACACCGTTTTTTATTATAAACAAATGCGAAGGTGACGGAGATGGGGAAGAGCAAGTAAGGAATGGCCAAGTATGAAAAGTGATCGGACGGGCTTCAAAATAGGGTTACAAGGGATACTCAGAAGAGGTGAGTGTCCGACGGTCAAATTGTATGTCTCGAAATTTTTTATTACAAAACGGGTAAAAAGGAAGAGGGCATGACGGGGCAGTTCAACGGTTGGTTTGTATATTTGTGGAATTCTGGGAAATTGGCTAAGTATGGAGTAGGGAAACAGTCAGTCGGACTCGTTTTCAGAATCAAGGATTGGAGCTTTCATGAATAGGCCAACCCAACGACGCGCGAACGACATTCCATGATGTTTGAAATTAACACTTGGAAGGCATAATATAACCCTCCTGAAATCTTGGTTTAATGCGTATTAATGGGAGATCTCCTCAAATCTTGGTTTAGCATTAAAGCTTACTAATTGCATACTTAGAAATAAAACCTTATATACATATCACCCCTTTTGTTATTTGCTTGTTGATGCCTTTTTATAGCTGTCGTCGACAGCTACTGGAATGGTGCCAACTGCATGTTGCCTTTCATCGGCGACCTGCTTTTATTCCCTTTCGACCCATTCTTCAAAGTAGCTTCTCAAGGGGGCAACGTTGTGTAATGTCCCTTTCCAATTAGGAGCTCCAGAGAGGAGGCTTAATGGTCTAAACCGCCCCGTTAGACTATAGCTAGGGCCAAAGAGGGGTAAACAGGGTTACTAGAGGTCACTCCAGTCACAGGTGTTATATTCGGAAAGTAACATTAAGCTAAAAAGGGTTAAAAGCACTTTTAAGTCATTATGAGCTAAAAATAGAAGTCAACAATGAATTAGGGTTTCAGCAGTGATTTAGGGTTTTGAAAGTCAACAGTGAATTAGGGTTTCAGCATGATTTAGGGTTTTGGAAGTCAACATTGAATTAGGGTTTCAGCATGATTTAGGGTTTTGGAAAGCTATAAAGGAAGGGTCAGCGACCTAATTCATCATTATGTAGATTATGACTTGTCATTGAGGAGAAGAGGCGCATCTCAGGAGAGATAGTTCAGTGTATTCCAGGACGAAGACACCAGTTGGCTGATTTCGGTGTTGAAAGACACACCCTAGTCACCGAGAAGATCATCCAGGTCTTCCATCATTCTTCATTGATTCCGCAATGCTCCCATATTCTGGGTATTATCTTTTAGTTTCTTATTTGTATTCTGGCTAAGATCCTTTTGTCTTTTGATCTAGCCGAGTGTTGTTATTTTATTCAGCCGCAGTTGCTTATTTGTATTCCGGCTAAGATCCTTTGTTTGTTGATCTAGTCGAGTATTGTCAGTTTATTCAGCCGCATTCGGCCATTTTGTAATCCACAGAGATGTCATAATACAAACTTTGTAGTCCTTTGTCGCATTTATTATTTTTATGATCATTTATATGTTGTAAACCTTTGATCCTACACACACATTAGCAGCGTTTCCTAGACTAGCCAAGTCAGGAACATTACAGTGGTATCAGAGCTTTAGTCCTGCCAGCCTGTGACTAAAGACAATGAGTGCAGTAGAAGACCCAGAGGGTCGTGAACACGTAGGTGACGAATATGTCACTTACAACAGAGATCAGGAAAGAAGGCATAGGCCTGATTTCCCCCCTTTTCCTCCTAGCTCAAAGGAAGAGGAAGAGGCACACAGAGAAGCAAAGAGAAGGGAAAAGCGTGAGGCAGAGAGGATGCTAGGAGACAGATATGAGCGACCAGAGGGCAATGGCAAGGCCCCTGTAGATCCAGAGGCAGCTTTCATGCAGGTTATCATCGATATGTTAGCTAGTCAACGGACCATGTCTCAGTCCTTGGCACAGGTGGTTGATAGATTGGCTAGAGGGAACTTTTTCTATTTGTATAGGAGAAAAACCAGATCCTTCCTTCTTGCTCAGATAGGCTTTGTTCCGGGAGTATGAATGATTTGTCACCCCAGATACACAAGTCCCACATGCAACACAGGGGAACTCGAGAGCAGGCAATAGACCCCAGTCACCCTCTCGCACATACACCTCTGGGAGTAGGATTCCCAGACCCTTGTTTCCCAGTTTCGAGAGGGCACACCCATTAGCAGCACCGCCACCAATAGCACAGAGGTCACCCACTCATGTCGACGACATTGCAGAGTATAGGAGGGAGTACGCAGCATTGGGTCATGACTTCCATCAGGACATGACCTTAGTCGAGTACTGTGGACTTAGACTCAGGAACTGCCCCCGAGAGCCGCAGAGGGGAGGACCACAACAGCAACAGGGGCATAACCTCGATTTCATCCGAAAAGTTGGGAAACTCACCATCCCTTCTTTCGACAGATCATCCAAATACACTGTCAGAGCTTGGGTACAGAAGCAAGGAGAAGTTGGATGATGAGACTAAGCGAGAGCTTATGAGGAAGAAGCTTTGCTTCATCTGCAGAGATCCTTGGGTCCCAGGCAACAAGTGCATGGGCAAGGGAGAGATTCATTATATTGAGGTAGCAACAGACAGCGTGGACAGTGAGGAGGAGGAGCAGGACAGTGGATCCACTAGTTCAGAGGAAAAATCAGCACCAGCAGAGGAGCGGCTTCCCCGTAGACCACCGACACCGGCAGGAGCCCATCCTCCAGTAGTCCCACAACCGCCAGAGCAGGCTAACAAGAGGAAACCAGCAAAGGGAGGAATCATAGCGACCCTTTCTAGTGTTCCCAGGTATGATACCCTCCGTATCAGAGGAATTATTCAGGGGCAACGGGCAATCGCCCTGATAGATGGTGGGGCCACCCACAACTTCATCGATGCTTCACTAGTATCGAGACGGGCACTTCAGATAGAGGAGTTTGAGGGGTTTGATGTTGCGGTAGCAGATGGCCACACAGTGGAGTGTCTAGACAGAGTTCCAAACTTAGAGGTGAAGTTAGGCAACTACACAGTGAGAGACACATTTTATGTGGTTGACCTATCGGACACAGATGTGGTGTTAGGAGTTCAGTGGATGATTACCTTGGGAAAAATCACTACCAACTACCAAACCTTGGAAATGGGATTCAGAGATCAGGATGGGAAGAAGGTTGTTCTAAGAGGTATGTCGACATCACCCAGGACAGTTTCAGCCAAGAGGATGGAAAGGATATTCAGACATGGGGAGGTAGCATATGCCGCAGAATGCTTGATCACTACTCAAAAGGATTCAGAAGGTTGACAACAATACCACACAGAGATCAAGAATTTATTGGGACGACATAAGCAGGCCTTTGAGGCAATTCCACCAGGGAGACCACCTGACAGGGGGTTTGAGCACACCATTGAGTTGGAGGAGGGGGCCAAACCTATGATCACCCCCCCCTATCATCATCCTAGGAGGTTCAAGGATGAGATAGAGAAGGCAATCAAGGAATTGTTGGCAATGGGACACATCAGACCAAGCAGCAGCCCATTTGCTTCTTCAGTTGTCTTAGTTCTAAAGAAGGATGGCACCATGAGGATGTGCATTGATTAACGAGCCTTGAACAAGAAAACCATCAAGAATCGGTACCCTATCCCACGCATTGACGAGTTGATGGATGAACTGCATGGGGCAATTTTCTTCTTAAAAATTGATCTACGCTCTGGATATCATCAGATCAGTATCCGAGAGCAGGACATAGAGAAGACGACATTTCGATATCATTTTGGACACTTTGAGTTCCTGGTTATGCCATTTGGGCTAACCAATGCACCCGCTACATTCCATTCTTGCTTGAACCATATATTCAGGGATCAGTTAAGGAAATCAGTCTTGGTTTTCTTTGACGACATCTTGATCTATAATCGGTCATGGCAAGAGCATATGAGGCACCTGGATGAGGTATTGAGCATCATGGAGGCACAGTCATTATATGCCAAAGAGTCCAAGTGCGAGTTTGGTATGACAGAGATGCTTTACTTAGGCCACATCATCAGTGCATAAGGGGTACAGGTGCACCAAGAGAAGATCAGGGCCATTCTAGATTGGTCGACGCCCAAGAACGTGACAGAATTGAGGAGCTTCTTTGGGTTGTGCAACTATTACAGGCGGTTCGTCCGGGGTTTTTCTCAACTTGGAGCACCGTTGACAGATCTTACCAAGCATGGGGCCTTCATATGGACCAAGAAATCACAGGAAGCCTTTGATCACATGAAGGAAGTCATGGGCACTTGTCCAGTGTTGGCACTACCAGACTTCACCTTGCCATTTGTACTAGAGTGTGACGCATCTGGCAAAGGGATCGGTGCAGTTTTGATGCAGGGAGGACACCCCATTGTATTCGAGAGCCGGAAGCTTAGTCAACCTGAGAGGTTGTACTCCATTTATGACAAGGAAATGTTGGCAATCATGCATGCCTTGACCAAGTTTAGACAATATTTGGTGGGCAACAAATTCGTGGTCAAGACCGATCACAACAGTTTGAAGTATTTCCTTGAGCAGAAGGACCTCAGTGAGCGCCAACAGAAACGGGTGACGAAGGTACAGGCATTTGACTTTGACATAGAGTATGTCAAGGGGAAGAAGAACATTGTGGTCGATGCACTATCGAGGAGACCTGCGACATGTTCTTTGATGGAGATTTCAGCAGATTGGAAATCCCACTTGTTAGTGGAATATTCCAAGAACAAGTTTGCTTGTGAGGTGATGGAGGGCAGATACAGGTTGACCAGTATAAGGTCATTGACGATGTCATATTTTACAAGGATAAAGTCTACTTGGTGCCAGATTCAAGACTTAAGAAGAAGATCCTCACTGCAGTTCATGATTCACCTCTAGCAGGCCATCAAGGGGTTTTCAAAACCTACAGACAGATCAGAGAGAGGTTCTCATGGAAGGGCCTCAAACAGGACGTTATGAGACACGTCAGTGAGTGTGTGACTTGCCAACAAAACAAGTCAGAGCATGCTCTTCTAGCAGGGCTACTTCAGCCACTCCCCATTCCAAAGCAGAAATGGGAGAGTATATCTATGGACTTCATCACGGGTCTACCCAAGGTCCGGGATAAGGACTGTATCTATGTAGTGGTCGACATATTGACCAAGTTTGCTCACTTCTACGTCATACCAACAGAGTACAGCGCAGTTCGGGTAGCCGAGCTTTTCTTCAGGGAGGTCTTCATACTTCATGGGTTGCCAAAGAACATCATCAGTGACAGGGACAGTCAGTTCATAGGGACATTTTGGAGAGAGTTGTTTCGGTTGGTGGGGACTGAGTTGACACCTAGCACCAGCTATCACCCTCAGACAGATGGGCATACCGATATTGTCAACAAGTGGGTTGAAGGGTATTTGAGGAACTATGTAGGAGGACAACAGAGAACGTGGGTAAAGTGGTTACATTTAGGAGAACATTGCTACAACACCACCTTCCACATGTCCATTGGTATGACACCCTTTTGAGCATTGTACGGATATGATGCTCCCACTTTGGTAGACTTGGTCTTCGGAGAGAGCAGAGCTCCCAAGGCCAAGGATTGGATCATAGAGAGTCAGAAGATTCTCAAGTTGTTGAAAGAGAACCTGCAAATGGCGCAAAACCGACAGAAGATAAGTGCGGATAGGCACAGGATAGAGCGCAGCTTTGAGGTTGGAGATTTGGATTTCTTGAGACTCCAACCCTACAAACAATCATCTCTGAAGAAGAGTGGGGATGAGAAGCTCAAACCCAGATTTTATGGTCCTTACACGATCATACGCCGAGTAGGCGAGGTTGCTTACGAGCTAGAGCTTCCAAAGGAGAGCAAGATTCATAACGTGTTCCACGTGTCTTGCCTAAAAAAGGCAGTGGGACAATTCATTAGCACATCAAGGGAGCTTCCCCCGTTGGATGAAGAGGGATAGTTGGAGTTAGTTCCAGAGGAGGTTTTGGAGTGCCGGGAGCGGAAACTAAGGAGCAGGGTCATCAGAGAGTGTTTGATCAGATGGAGAGGGCTTCCAGTAGAGGATGCTACTTGGGAGAGTGAGCAGTTGTTGCAGCACCCTGGACTGGTATTGCTTGAGGACAAGCAATTTCGGGAAGGGAGGACTGTAATGTCCCTTTCTAAATAGGAGCTCCAGAGAGGAGGCTTAATGGTCTAAACTGCCCCGTTAGACTATAGCCAGGGCCAAAGAGGGGTAAACAGGGTTACTAGAGGTCACTCCAGTCACAGGTGTTATCTTCGAAATGTGACATTGTGCTAAAAAGGGTTAAAAGCGCTTTTAAGTCATTATGAGCTAAAAATAGAAGTCAACAGTGAATTAGGGTTTCAACAGTGATATAGGGTTTTGGAAGTCAACAGTGAATTAGGGTTTCAGCATGATTTAGAGTTTTGGAAGTCAACAGTGAATTAGGGTTTCAGCATGATTTAGGGTTTTGGAAAGCTATAAAGGAAGGGTCGGCGACCTAATTCATCATTATGCAAATTATGACTTGTCATTGAGGAGAAGAGGTGCATCTCAGGAGAGATAGTTCAATGTATTCCAAGAGGAAGACACCAGTTGGCTGATTTCGGTGTTGAAAGACACACCCTAGTCACCGGGAAGATCATCCAGGTCTTCCATCATTCTTCATTGATTCCGCAGTGCTCCCATATTCTGGGTATTATCTTTTAGTTGCTTATTTATATTCCGGCTAAGATCCTTTTGTCTTTTGATCTAGCCGAGTGTTGTTATTTTATTCAGCTGCAGTTGCTTATTTGTATTCCGGCTAAGATCCTTTGTATGTTGATCTAGTCGAGTATTGTCAGTTTATTCAGCCGCATTCGGCCATTTTGTAATCCACGGAGATATCATAATACAAACTTTGCAGTCCTTTGTCGCGTTTATTATTTGTATGATCATTTATATGTTGTAAACCTTTGATCCTACACACACATTAGCAGCGTTTCCTAGACTAGCCAAGTCAGGAACATTACACGTTGATCTCATCCCAAATTTTTATGTTGAAAAGTTCATTTTCTAATTCCCTTAGATCGATAGAAAGATTACACAGAGCCTGATCAATTTCTTCATTCTGTATCGAATAGTCAACTAGCCAGTTGTCCATGTCACCTTCACCATATTCAAGGATGTTGTAAAACTATTCTAAAGACAACGCCTTAAAAATATCAACTTGTTTATCGAAGGCTTGCTTAGTTAAGGGCAAGGAGATGACGATTAACTTGGGGTCTTTAACCTCATTGGTCCTTCCGGCTAAGTCTATTTCGGTCAGCTTTGTGAATAATTTTTCTTTCTTTGATATGGCTTGCTCACATGATTGGACAATGAGATGCAGGTTCTTCACTTTCTCTTTCCAGCATTCATTTAATTGAGTGATCCTGTTTTTGGAGGGGAGATCTTCTTGTCTTCTTCTCGTTTATGTCATGTTGTTGACGTGGGTGCCAAAAGGGAGGACCGTGTCTAAATAGAAACGTTCTTCATTTTTTAAATCCGCTTGCAAATGTTCGAGCAAAGTATGTGCCCTCGTTCTAAGGGAAGTCATACTTTGTGATGTTTCCTAGGCCTCAGTAATCAGTTCCATTCTTTTCTTGATATTATTCTCCACATATCCTCTACAGAATGCGAGGAGGTTGGAAGATTCTTTTAACTTGGCTGCGGGGGTGGTAGACATGGCTATTGCTAAAGGACTGGCAAGTAATGGCATAGGAATCAAAGCTTCCTCCAATTCCTGGACTCGGTCCTTCAATCTGGCATTCTCGGCCTCAATGCCTGCAATGGAATCATCAAGAGCATCTCTGATTTCTCTGTGAAGTCGAGAGATTTGGGACGGCCACATGTTCGCAAGGTTAACCTCTGAACAAGATTTCCCTTTCTTATTTTTTACATCTCTCTTTTCAATAATTAATTTTTTAGACTCACTATAAAAAACAACACTCTGGAATACGAAGGATTCATCTTCGTAAAAAATTTCAGTATCAGCTATGTCCATTGGGCAATTATGTTGGATTACGTCTCCGAATTGATTAAGGTTGCGGAATACGCTATCCAGATCAGTCTCAAGTTCCATGTTCTCACTCTCAATTTCGGGCTCTTCTGCCTGCCCTACAAATTTTTTTCTCTTCTTCTCCATGAGAAGCTTGTGAGAACTTTCAATTTTAGGATGAGGAGGGTTGTTATCTCCTCCTCCGTTTCAAGAATTCTGGGTTGCTTTCTTACGGTGGTGGGTCATTGAAGCGATGCTTCGGGATGTCATACGTTTGGGAGTGTTATTCGACGATTGAACACTCTTCTCACCGGGCCTTTTCCTTGTTGCTTGTACAATTCAATGGTGCTTTGCAATGTGTCTAGGTCGTCGACATCAGAAGCAGGCGTGTTGTCATCAGTGTCTTTGTTTTCGCTCAGATGTTTCTGGAAAAAAGAACTGTCGAGGCCAACTATAAGTATATGTTCTAAAAAAACTCGATTAGGGTCGAACCCTCTTAGGCTTTCAGCATATCTTAGGTTCAAGTTGTTGAAATGGGCTACGAATTCGTCATTTTGTTGACGTTCCTCAACACGAAGTCCCCGGTTTTCCAAGGCAGAGGAATGAACTGTTTTTTTATTTTCTCATGGAATAGATGCAACCAATAGTTATATTGCCTTGCTATTTCTATAACAAACATTATGTCGGTAATGTGACATGGAAGGAGAGCAGGTTTTTCCTTGGAGCCAAAAATCCTTATCACACTGTAATTCTCCATTTGTTCAAGTGCCCCCTTCCTGTCCAAAAACTTGGTTGCCTGGTCAGACATACAGGGAGCATCTTCTCCTAATAATAAAACTTTGAAAACAGAGACAAAGTCATTAAAAACCTCATAAAAATAGTGGGAGGCCTTGCACTTCCACAAGGCCTGGTACCAGATGGTTACTGGGTCAAATTCCCAGTTTACCTTCTTAGATAGAGACAGTTTTGGAAACTGACAGCAATGCGCTATCGCGAAAACCAAGTAGGATGTCATATAAAATTTCTTCTCCTTTTTGAAGCTTGAAAATTGGGAACAGATTTCATGGGAAATTAGCTTTCCCCAATAAAAAATGGCTTGTTCCTTGACTGTGAAATACAAAATATAAAGAACCATGCGCGAAATAGTTGTTGTGGATTCCTGTTCCGTTATTTTTGTAAACAACCAGGCAATTTCCCGGAATGGATTTCTAAATGAACTAACCTACAAGTTTGTGATATCTTCAGGAACTGCCATCGGGTCATCCAGGAACTCAGGCAAGAGGTCATACCCGCTATTATGCTTTCTTAGGAACTGCTTGCAGTCTTCTCCTCTGAACGTCAATGTTGGCTCCGACAATCTTAACATCTCGCGGAAGACCTGAGGTGACAAAGAAATAGAAGAGTGGTCCCGCAGTGGAATAATTATTTGGCCTGAAATATATTTATCAGCGCACCAAGAGACCAACTCCTTACAGTCAAAAACTTCAGGGACACAACCTGCACGAGCAATCCCATTGGTCCAAATTATTTCGTTCTGGGCGAAAGGGGATGAGTACTAAGAATATGCCCTGGACCACTGGAAGTTCTAGTCCTGGCGCCGGAAGATGTTCATTGTATCTCCACGAAACTGTTGTCGAGCTAGTGCCATAAGTTTATGAGAACGTTTGTTTGCTCCAGACGATGCTTTATATGAACATTTGGAGGGGATAATATAACCCTCCGCAAATGTTGGTTCAATGCGTGTGAATGGGAAATATCCTCGAGCCTTTCGCTCATTAATGACAATCTCTATGGAGGCTTCATGATGAGTTATTAGCAGTAAAACTTACTTATTGCATACTTAGAAGTGCGAAGGTGGCGGCTACGGCGAAGAGCAATTAAGTATTGGAGGTTTCGTGAACGCGCTAACCCGACGACATACAAACGACAGTGCATGATGTTTGAAATTAATACTCGGAAGGGATAATATAACCCTCAATAAATATTGGTTTAATGCATATTAATGGGAGATCTCCTCGAGCCTTTCGCTCATCAATGACAATCTATACAGTTCTTGCATGATGAGTTGTTAGCATTAAAGCTTACTAATTGCCTATTTAGAAATAAGACCTTATATATATATATATATATATATATATATATATATAAACCATTTTTTATTATAAACAAGTGTGAAGGTGACGAAGACGGGGAAGAGCAAGTAAGGAATGGCCAAGTATGAAAAGCGATCAGACGGGCTTCAAAATAGGGTTACAGGGGATACTCAGCAGAGGTGAGTGTTAGACGATCAAATTGTATGTCTCAAAAAATTTTACTGCAAAACGCATAAGAAGGAAGAGGGCATGATGGGGCAGTTCAGCGGTCGGTTTGTATATTTGTGGAATTCCAGGAAAGTGGCTAAGTATGGAGTAGAGAACAGTCGGTCGGACTCATTTTTAGAATTAAGGATTGAAGATTTTGTGAACAGGCCAACCCGACAACTCATGAACGACATTCCATGATGTTTGAAATTAACACTCGGAAGGGAAGACAACCCTCCTGAAATCTTGGTTTAATGCATATTAATAGGAGATCTCCTCAAATATTGGTTTAGCATTAAAGCTTACTAATTGCATACTTAGAAATAAGACCATACATACATACATACATATCTATATATATATATATATATATATATATATATATATTTGTTTTTATAAACAATCTTTTTTATTATAATCAAGTGCGAAGGTGACGGGGACGGGGAAGAGCAAGTAAGGAATGACCAAGTATGAAACATGGACGGACGGGTTTCAAAATAGGGTTACATGGGATTCTCAGGAGAGTTGAGGGCCCGACAGTCAAATTGTATGTCTCGAAAATTTTGACTGCAAAAAGCGTAAAAGGGAAGAGTGCATGATGGGGCAGTCCAACGGTCGGTTTGTATATTTGTGGAATTCCGAGTGTTGTTTGCAGGTCGTAGCAATGGAAGGGCAATCTTGAGCCCGCCTGTCCGGGAACCTGCAATCGAAAAAGTGGCTAAGTATGGAATAGGGAAACGGTCAGCCGGACTCATTTTCACTAATATACTGAAATTTGTAACAGATATCCCATTACATGGTAAGATCTTTTCTGCATGTATATCTCAGAATTCCAGGTGTTGTTTGCAAGTCGCGGAACAATGCAAGGGCAATCTTGAACCTGGCTGTCTGGGAACCCGCTAGTGAAAAAGTTGGTAAGTATGGAATAGGAAAATGGTCATTGGAATTCGTTTTCACTAATATATTGATATTTGTAATAGATATCCCATTACCTGGCAGGATATTTTCTGCATGTTTCTGGACAAGTTGTGTAGGGACAGTCATTATGACGGTCTCCTTGAGGCATGGTGAGATGTCAGCCTTAAACCTTAGTTATTACATACTTGGAAAGAAGTGCGAAGGTGGTGGGCACAAAAAACAACGATTAGGAATTGGATATTTCGTGAACCCTCCAACCCAATGATCCATGAAAGAGATTCGAAGAAATGGCGAAGTATGGAAAGTGGACGAACGAGCTTCAAAATGGGGTGACAATAGTTCCACATGAGATGTGAGGACCCGACAGTCAAATTGTAGGTCTCAAAACTTTTGAGTGCAAACTGTGTAACACGGAAGAGGGTATGATGTGAGAGTCCGGTTGTAAATTTGTATATCTCGGAAGTCAGGGTGTTGTTTGCTGGTCACAAAACAATGGAAGTGCAATCTAGAGCCCACCTGCCTGGGAATCCGCGATCGGAAAAGTGGATAGGTATGGAATGGGGAAGCGGTCGATCAGAGTCGCGATATAAAAGCACGAGTGCAAACGTGAACCCATGAGTCCACCAACCCGCACAACTAGACATTTTTGGAAAAAATGACTATGTAACGAGAAAGATAAAGTAGAGGGGAAAGAGAAACGAGAATTTGATTAAGTATAGAAGAGGGAAAAGATGGGCTAATATATTCAAATCTGTAATAGATATCCCATTTCCTGGCAAGATTTTTTTTGCATGTTTCTGGAGAAGTTGTATACTTATTTCATATATTTGGAAAGAAGTGTGAAGGTGGCAGACACAGGAAACAACGGCTAGGAATTGGAAATTTTCTGAACCCGCCAACCCAACGATCCACGAAAAAGATTCCAAGAAATGGCCAAGCGTGGAAAGTGGTTGGACGGGCTTAAAAATAGGGTGACAAGGGTTCCCGAGGAGACGCGAGGCCATGACGGTCAAATTGTATGTATCGGAACTTTTGAGTGCAAAATGTGTAACACGGAAGAGGGGATGATGTGGGAGTCCTGAAGTCACTTTGTATATCACGGAAGTCGGGGTGTTGTTTGCAAGTCAAGGAACACTGGAAGTGCAGTCCGTCTGCCTGGGAACCCGCAAGCGAAAAAGTCGGTAAGTATGGAATAGGAAAATAGTCGACGGGACTCGTTTCGTTAATATATTGATATTTGTAATAGATATACCATTACCTAGCAGGATATTTTCTACATGTTTCTAGACAAGTTGTGTAGGGACAGTTAGTATGACTGTCTCCTGAAGGCATGGTGAGTTGTTAACATTAAGCCTCAGTTATTGCATACTTGGAAAGAAGTGTGAAGGTGGTGAGCACATGAAACAATGATTAGGAATTGGAGATTTCGTGAACCCGCCAACCCGACGATCTGCAAAAGAGATTCCAAGAAATGGCCAAGTATGGAAAGCGGACACACAGGCTTCGAAATGGAGTGACAATAGTTCCCCAAGAGACGTGAGGACCCGAATGTCAAATTGCAGGTCGCGGAACTTTTGAGTGCAAACAGTGTGTCACGGAAGAGGGTATGATGTGGGAGTTCGGCAGTAAATTTGTATATCGCAAAAGTTCGGGTGTTGTTTGCAGGTCATGGAATAATGGAAGTGCAATCTATAGCTCGCATGCTCGGGAATTCACGATCTGAAAAGTGGCTAGGTATGGAATGGGAAGCGGTCGGTCGAAGTCGCGATATAAAAGCACGAGTGCAAATGTGAACCCGTGAGTCCGCCAACCCACGCAGTTAGACATTTTCAGAAAAAAAACGACTAAGTAACCAGAAAGAGAAAGTAAAGGGGAAAAATAAACAAGAATTTCGTTAAGTATAGAAGAGGGAAAAGAAGGGCTAATATATTCAAATCTGTAATAAATATTCCATTTCTTGGCAAGATCTTTTATGTATGTTTATAGAGAAGTTGTATACTTATTGCATATACTTGGAAAAAAGTCTGAAGATGGCGGGCACAAGAAACAACGACTAGGAATTGGAAATTTCCTAAACCCACCAACCCAACGATCCGCGAAAGAGATTCCAAGAAATGGCCAAGTGTGGAAAGCGATCGGACGGGCTTCAAAATAGGGTGACAAGGGTTCCCAAGGAGACGTGAGGCCCCAACGGTCAAATTGTATGTATCGAAACATTGAGTGCAAAATGTGTAACACAGATGATCCAGGTGGATATCGGTGGCCACCCACCTTTTCCAACTGGCTCAAGACAGTTTTCTGGCAATTTTGGCAATTTACTATTTTTAGAAGTTTTTGACTTCCAGGGCCATTTTGAGGACCTAAATGAAGGTTTTTCGGGATCGAAGTTCTCAATGATAACCAAAGACATGATTGAGCCCCCAAAATGAATCTCCTCGACGATACCTTTCCAACGGGCTATCATACGCCTTAAACGGAGATCATATGCAAAAGTTACGACCCCGAAAAGTTGTTGTACTAACTTACCCAAACGGGGCCCACGTGACTTTTGGCGCTTCATCTCCTAGGGTTAGGTTTTTGGCATTCTTGTTTATTGTAAAAAGGCCTTGAGAGCCTCATTGTAATCATCTTCTTGCGAATGATGTGGGAGTCCGGAAGTAAATTTGCATATCGTAGAAGTCGAAGTGTTGTTTGCAGGTCACAGAACAATGGAAGTGCAATTTAGAGACCGCTTGGGTGGGAACCCGCAATCGAAAAATTGGCTAGGTATGGAAAGGGGAAATGCTCGGTCGGAATCGCGATATAAAATCATGCATATAAATGTGAACCCATGAATCCGCCAACCTGGGCAACAAAACATTTTCGGAAAAAAAAAAACGACTAAGTAACCAGAAAGAGAAACTACAAGGGAAAGAGAAAAGAGAATTTGGTTAAGTATAGAAGAGGGAAAATAAGGGGATAAAAGAGTGGGAAAGAGAAAAGCGGAGGGCAATTTTAGTAAGCGAGAATTGGTCTCAAACAAGCCCCATTGATGCAAAACCATCATTTTCTAGTCCAATATTTTATCCACTTACTCGTTTTCTATTGTGCTTGTACCATTAAAAAGGGTGTGAGCAAATGCTTTGTTGAAGATTAGTTTTTATTGCAACTTGTGGGAATAATTGTGTTCTTGATACATTCTTCCATGACTTTGACATATTAACTTAAGTATTAAACTTCTTGCACGATGGGTTGTTTGCATTAAAGCTTAATAATTGCATGTCTAGAAACAACAATGATGATCTTAAATTTTAATATTGTAGTTGATTTCATAGTCCCATTTGATTACATCCACCATAGATCAGGTTTTTTTTTTTTTTTTTTAAATCCACGAACAAGAAATTTGGTAATTTCATTAATAAAGTAAAAAGTGCTCAAATAGAGGCTAGGGGATGGACAACTAATAAAATGTTCCCTTTTGGAGTAAGGGAATCAAGGAAGCAAAAGGGAAATAAGAAATCGTTTGCTTAGCAAGGCTGAGATGAAAATGAAATTTCTAGGGTAAAGGAATCAAGGAAGCGAAAGGGAAATAAGAAATCGTTTGCTTAGCAAGGCTGAAATGAAAATGAAATTTCTAGGGTGGGGCCCCGAATGCCGCATCGTGATTTAGTCTTGCTATGTTCTATCTTCATTACGAATATAATTGAATGTTGGTTTGAAATTGTCTGAAATTCATTTTTGTTTCCATAGAAGCCTGATGGGATCGACACAATGCATTGTCATATAATTGTTAAATGCTCCATATTAGATCAAATTACTTGAGCCAATACAATAATCAAGAACTACGAGACTATCGAACCATGCTAATGAGAAGAGGTGTTAAATTCAACAAAGAATCAGCAACCAAGATTCCAAGGCAAATTTTTTAATAGTAAATCCATAAAAAAAAATATTGGGCAATGTATATCTATCCATAGAAATTGGACTGAGTTCTTTGCACCAAAACGTTGAACATATTTGTCATAAACACATGTACAGGATCTACAAAAAAAAAAAAAACATGCATTCAATTATGTGTTGTTCCTCTAGTGGGACAACATGCAGGAGCCATCGAGATGCTCTTCAACATGCATACAAAACTCATTACCATGCTTTTTTTTAAGAAGTCCTTGCAGTCTTCTCCTCGAAAGGTCAATGTTCACTGTCGCAATCTCAGTATCTTGCGGAAGACCTGAGGCGACAAAGAAACAAGAGAGTGGTTCCGCAGTGGAATAATTCCTTGGCTTGAAGCAGGTGAACAACACTCTCGCTCCTGACGTTGGTGACCTGGAAACATTGCAAGGCACCACTCAATTGTACAAATAACAGGGAAAAGGCCCCAACGAAAAGAGTTTCCAATCTGCGGTCACCACTGCGAAGAGCACGAAATCCCGCAACATCACTCCAATGGAGCACCCCAACAAGAAAGCAACCCATAAATTTTCAAACGTAGGAGGACATAAGAACCCATCCTCGCGGTAAAATTGATAGTTCTCACAAGCTTCCTGTGAGGAAGAAGACGAAAAACGTTGTAGAGCAAGCAGAAGAGCCCGAAACTGAAAGTTAGGACACACCAAGAGACCACCTTCTCATAGTCGAAGACTTCAAGGACACAGGTTGCACGAGCAATTCCAGAGGCCCAAATTAGTCCATTCTGGGCGGAAGGAGATGAGTAGTAGGAATATGCCTTGCACCAGTGGGAGTTCTGGTCCTCATCCCCTAAGATGTTAATTGCATATCCAGAGAACAAGAGAGTGGTCCTGCAATTGAATAATTATTTGGCTTGAAATATATCTCTAGGAGCATCAAGAGACCATTTCCTTACAGTGAAAGCCTTCCGCCCATAATAGACTAATTTGGACCTCTGGAATTCCTACTCTTGAGCTGCAAAGCGGCTATTGCGTTCAGAGTCGGTTTCTTTTCTGAAACCACTTCTTTTGGTCTTGTCAGGGCCGCCATCGCCGAGCCGAGAAGTGCCCCCCGTTATGGTTGATTTCAATTTGGGCACAGGAGTGGGAACAACGTCTGCATTGCCATCATCCATTGTCGTATCATCTTCCATTAGATCATCTTCTTCTAGCTCGAAATCGATCACATCAACCTCTGTGCTAGCCATCAACACAGGCAGGTAGGTTGTTTGAGCAGGTGGGGTTGCCTTGGAATTCTTTGGCTTGAAATATATCTCTCGGTGCACCAAGGGACCATCTCCTTTTTTGGCTCCTGGGTGGAGGGAGATGAGTAGTAAGAATATGCCCTGGAGTACTGGAACCTCTGGTCATCATGCTCGAAGGTGTTTACTGTATCTGGACAGAACTGATGTTGAACTGCTGCCATAAGTTAATGAGAATTTCCGTTTGCTCTAGATGATAATTGAAATGAAAATTCGAAAGGGATAATATAACCCTCCACAAATCTTGGTTTAATGCGTATCAATGGAAGATATCCTCGAGCCTTTCGTTGATCAATGACAATCTCCACGGTTCGTGCGTAATGAGTTGTTACCATTAAATCTTACTAATTGCATATTTAGAAAAAAGTGCGAAGGTTGTGGTGACAACGAAGAGCGATTAAGGATTAGATATTTTCTAAAGGCGCCCACCAGACGACGCGCGAAAGAGATTGCATGATGCTTGAAATGAACACTTGGAAAGAATAACACAACCCTCTGCAAATCTTGGTTTAATTCGTATTAATGAAAAATCTTCTCCAGCCTTTCAGACATTAATGACAATCTTAACGGTTCTTGCACGATGAGCTATTAGCATTAAAGCTTAATAATTGCATATCTAGAAAGAAGTGCGAAGGTGGTGGGGATGGAGAAGAGCGATTAAGCATTGCACATTTCGTTGACCCGCCAACCCGCGAAAGAGATTCCAAAAAATGGCCAAGTATGGAAAGCGGTCAGTCGGGATTCAAAATAGAGTCACAAGTTATACTCAAGAGACGTGAGGGGTCGATGGTCAAATTGTATGTCTCCAAACTTTTGACTACAAAATGTGTAACACGGAACAGGGCACAATGACGGATTTCGGCGGTCAATTTGTATATCGTGGAATTTTAGGTGTTGTTTGTAGGTAGCGGAACAATGGAAGCGCAATGTTGAGCAAGCTTGGCCAGGAACCAACGATGGTATAATGGCCAAGTATGCAATGGGTAAGAGGTTGATCGAACTCGTGATATAAAAGCATGAGACATACTCGAAACATGGAATATTGATGAGCTTGAAAATAGGGCCACAAGTTCTACTCAGGAGACGTGAGGGCCCGATGGTCAAATTGTATGTATCTCAACTTTTGATTGCAAAATGTGTAACACGGAATAGGGGACAATGACGTACTTCGATAGTCAATTTGTATATTGCGGAACTTCGGGTGTTGTATATAAAAGCATGAGACATTCGAAAAAATGACTAAGTAACCAGAAAGGAAAAGTAAACGAGAAAAAGAAAGGGGAATTTGGTTGCCAATTTGTAGATTGGGGAAGTCTTGGTGTTGTTTGCAAGTGGTGGAACAATGGGAACACAATGTTGAGCCCGCCTACCCAGAAACCCATGATCCAAAAAGTTTGTTGAATATGAAACGAGGAAGCAGTCGGTTGGACTCATGATATAAAAGTATCAGTGGAAATCTGAAGACGTGAATCCACCAATCCCCGCACCTAGACATTTTCCAAAAAATGACTAAGTAACCAGAAAGGGAAAGCAAAGGGCAAAAAGAAAGGGGATGGCAATTTTCGGAAGCGGGAATTGGTGTAAGAAATCCCCATTGATGGTCTTAACAGTAACTATGAAGTGCATTAAACAGGGGAACATGCTCTTCAATCAAGGAATAGATAAAGCGAGCCATGCTTATAGTTTCCAGAATGTGTTTGTATAAGAGAAGCATTGAAAAGCCACAAGAAAATCAATTTTGGGATGTTTAAGTGAAATTATTGTACTGTCAACTTCACCATAAGTATAACAACGATGAATTTGAATTTTAAGACAAATTTTAATTTTAATGTTCTGTGGTTGATATGATAGTTCCACTGGACTTCACATAGTATATATCCTTTTATTTCAAAATATTCTTGGAGATGAATTTTCCTAAGTTCGTCAATCAAGAAAAAGTGCTACAACGAGCCACATACTACATCTACGCAGAAAGCTTATATTAAAAGGCAAAGTAAGTCCTGTATATTCTTTAAGATCATAGAAAAACCACCAAGATCCTAAATGTATCATTAATTTTCTAGAACGAAGCATACAACCAAGAGCCAAGTAAACACCAAATGTATTGAAAGTCGAGGCACAAGGCAACGCATGAACACATAAGGCACCAAGTGAGATCCCACAAGGGTCCATAGAGCAGTACGCATAGACCTATGAATCAAACAATTTGATATATATATATATATATATATATATATATATATATATAACACGTGGCATTGGTTTTCTCTTACATCTGGTATATGTTCCCAGGAGAAAATAACTAGGGCCATGAGATATGAACAAAAGTCTGCCAAACACAAGACAACACAAAACCGATGGAGCTTCGCCATTGTATCCCAACTATAACCAAACCCCCAAATGGGGAACACGAAACTTGTCGATTGCTATTTTACCATGAAGCAAGATCACTATGGACATTTGCTTTTGATAGTGCCATGTTCTATCACTACCAGTTTTAACAATGCCAAATTTCCAATATTATTGGAAATGCCTGATGGTTCTGCCCAAAGGAGCAAGCCATTTCGATGGTTCAAAGGATGTGTCTGAGTTATTCACAGTTGGATACTTTGTACGGGGTTTGTCCTCATGCTTCCCATTTCTGGACAGAACAATCTTATGCGCTTGTACATCAGTAATAAATGCACTCGCTTGTATGAATTCCAATGCCCGAACTCCCCAATCTCTATAGCGAGTTCTGAAGATCTATAGCGAGTTCTGAAGATCTCAAGCTCATGCTTCAATCCATGTTGAGCCCTTTTTTTTCAATTAGGGCATCGAGAAAATGCAGATATCATACCATAAATGTATAGTTGGAGATCATCTTCTTTTTTATTTGGGTACCCAAAATATGCAGAAATCCTGCCATGGCTATATAGTTGGAAAACATTTTTCCAATTTGGGCACCCAAAAAGGTGCAAACTCCTCCAACAAATCTACAACTAGCTACCATTTTTTTTTTCTATTGGACACCCCAACAAATATGCAAAATTCTTATCGGGAGGTGCAAAAAAACATCAAAATAACAACAACGATTTGATTTGTAGTTAGATTCTCCTTGTTTTTTCAAGTGCACAAAAAGAGACAAAATCTCTGGAAAGAAAATTTTACAGCCATAGATGTAAACTCCGAAGAACTCGAGTCCAACGAACATTCATGTGGGTAGAGAAGAAAAATTATGTCTGGAATGTGTTGATAATTATGCTTTGGGTTTGTTCAGTACTGGATTATGGATTTCCTACCCATGATAGGACTAAATCTTCCAAGTACTCATTAAGGAGCCAACACCAAGCATTGAGCCTGGGTCTGGCTGTTGTAAGTGCTTCATTAGTTATCGCCAGACCACAGCCCAGCAGGCTATGAGTCCATGATTACCTTGCATCAATGGAAAGACATGAAGAAAAGGGCCAACTCAAACACCACAAATAACATTATACATATAAAACACACACAATAGTTACCAATTTTAGCCGAATCAAAGGGTTTCAGTATGGAAATTCGGCCAAATTTGGTTCAGCCAAAATATCTAGCTCAGTTTAGATTTGCCCCAGGGTTTTCAACTTCTCTGTCCCGCTGACTCCTCCCAACATTCAATGTGTATGACCAAGAAGCTTTTTAGCGTCAGAGCATCAAATTTTTGCATTTTGTCCACACGAAGTCACCTATCACAATGGTAAATTGATGATCAAATCCGTTATGAAGATCTTGAAGATCGAAGATTGGATTGTAGTTGATCCTTCATTGTGAATCCATCCCACTCAAGTAGATGCAAGCCCTTGCCCATCACGAAAATGCTCTTCCATCTCAGGTTGGCTTGCCGTAGGGCAGCTGACGGAGGGATTCCTCGCCTACTAGTTGGGTGTTATTTTGCTTATATGCTTTACACTATAAAGGAGATGCAAACCCTTGCCAGGCAAGCCGTCCAAGTAGCCTTTCGATTGCATGTTATTATTATTTTATATATAGGCGTACCGTATTGGAATTCGAGTTTGGTAACTATGTTTCTAAGCCGCAAATAGGATCACTTCATTTTTCAAAATGACACGTTTCAACAACTAAAATAATAGAAAAATTATAAGACTTCGCCATAGAAGTTCGAACCGTCGAGAGGAAAACCTCCCACGCAGGAAAATTCAGCATATTTTATCACTCGATGATTTGTTTGATTGATTTTTTCAATTTAACTCTGGATTTCAATGAAGGTTTTAATGGGACGGACATAGATGGGATTTAGCCTATTTTTACGTTAATTATTTTCCATTGTAGAGATCAGCTAGTTCATTTAACCTAAGCTAGTTGCATTCACTGAAAATCTATTTTTCAGTATCGAATCTTGCCACAAAACTTCTATTATAAATATGTACTCATTTGTAATACAAACACACACAGTTCTGGATCCACAAAAATTCGAAAGACCCCATTCATATAATACACTAATGGCCGCCAGCAATAAAATCCTAGGTCAAGATAAACGTTAATTCAGATGAGACAAATGCCATATTGCTGCTGAAAATCATTACAAATTGGGATAAATGGCCCTAAGATGAACGGATACCCACTTACCAGAAACTGAATATATAGCAAGCCCTGTCGAAATTTCGATCCAGAAACACTATTCGCCCTTTAAAAAAACGGCGATACCACTTCAACCTGTAACAATGAATACATTTTGAAGGAAATTTCAGCGATTTTTGACCATAACAAATCCAAATCCAGCGATTCAAACGGCTTCTGAATTTACAACAAAGACTCCATTGTCCAACTAATTATTGCATCGCATTGATTTCACCTTTTTGTCTATTCCTCTCGCAGAGCTTTCGGTGCTG